>JAJHUR010089645.1:0-46268 GCA_027495735.1 Lutjanus campechanus
CAAAATAATTACAATGTATTTAAGGAGATGCTTAGGTGACCTAATTTATGTCTGCAGTGTACAAATCTTTCTATCTGTATTGGTATTTGTCCTTCGAGCAAGAGGATCAACAAACTATGCACGGATTTATTTTGGTATGTTGTGTAATGATGGTACAGAGGATTAAGAATTTAATATGGCACTAAATAACAGGTGTGAATACTGGCTGACTCAGCCTCTGAAGCATCTTCCCTGATCTATTCCAATGCTCTGCCCTCTGATGTACATCCAGCAACAGCACTTGAAGAGTAAATACATGCTGCAAACATAGTCTATGTAACAGAATCACTTTGTCATAAATCAAAGCCGGCAGTTCTCCTGAGATACTCGTAGCCGTTAGTGTCAGCAGTGGCGGTGATGAAAAAGATCAGGAGCTCTGGTGTCCTGATGCCAGGCAGAGTGTCGTGCTCAGTTGACACATGTTTGCGACCTGGGCTCAGTTGTGACAGACGTGAGTGATGGCGTTTGTCCCGCGAGTTTGGGTGCTACAAATCCACAGCGGGGTGGTTAGCGTGGGATGAGGCGCTGGGGGGGAGGTTTTATGTCTGTTTGATGGCATTTCTCATTTGGTGGCACCGAATTGTCAGAGAGAAAGGATCCTCTGAAACAACTGGTGCTGTGTCGGATTCAAAGCATTCTGGGGATGAGCCCCCTGATACCCATAAGAGCAGCGGTTTGGGCAACAAAAGGGGGTCAAAACAGCAAGGTAATGTTTGTGGTCAGACGAAGAAATGTGTCTGTACTTACAAACAGGCCATGTGGTAAGCAACTGGCAGTTGAGGCCTAATGCTGACAGCTTTGAGGGGTCTGAAACTGAAAACCTTGTCAGTCAATCCCACACTTGGCCTGAGGGGCGATGGCGGGAAGTGGTGGTGGCGGCTTGTTGCTTTATTTTGCTCTCAAAAGGACCTTTTTCTTGAATGTGTGCAGTGAACCAAGACTAAAGGGATTTCCGTGCCAGTTTTAAGGTCAATGCAGGGTCGAGGCAATTTTTTTTAGTATGTTGCAAACTCCTATAAGATGTTCGGCCTCACTCTTACAGTAGTGCGCTTGCATGAGCCCAAATTAAACATGACGCATGATATCATTTAGGGTTGGGTAGGTAGTTACTCGCCTTTGCCAATAGATGATCTGATCGCCAGGAGGTGGTGGGAGAGAGGGAGAAATTACTACACAACTTGCCAGTTAAATGTCAGCAGTGTCAAGAAATCTAAGAGCCACCTCGCCAATGGTTAAAACTATAAACCAGCACAAGAATGATTATTACTAACATAAACCACCATGTTCTGAGTAGACATATTACAAATGCTAACAAAAAGTAGCATTTGCATTTTTGGAAACATAAGCCTCAGCCTGATGGGAAATGTGGGGCATCGCTAGGTTAGACCTTGATTATTTTGACTGCTAGATGATGACCTCACACTGAACAAGACAAGAATAATAAGGAATCGAGAGGACCGTAGTTGTAAAATAGGCAAACAGAGGCTGAGAGTCTGTGGGACTCAGCCAAGGTTGCAAACTGTAGATGGTGTGATTCACTGCCTTTCTATCGGGCTTCACCCTCATGTATATGTGTGTATTGTTGAAAAAATGGATTTGAAGCGCCAATAAACGCGGTCACACCCGTGAGACACAGACTGCGGGAGCCGGTGCTGACAACTGCATAAATTAAAGTGAAAGCATAAAGTCCACGTGCTTGGTTTACATGCTGTTTATAATTGTTAATTAATATCACAATCCAAATCGTGCCCATCATGTTAATAACTACTCTTATGGAGTGCAGAGTTTTGATGAGCAGGCATATGGAGAACAGAGAACTCAAAACACATTTGATAAACTCAACAGCAAAGTTTCTTTCCAGAAATCATGACCTGGTTACTCAAGATAATCTACAGACCTTGTGTGCATTTTCAAGAGAGAACAACTTTCTTTCTATGGGAGAATCTACAGGAACTACTTTCTTCCTGCTAAAAAGAAAAAAATGAAACTGCTCACAACAAGTTCTGCAAATTATCTTGAGTAAGTTTGGCACTTTGAGCCTGAAAAGAATGACCTTTAGTTCCATTATATTCAAGAGAAGGCAGACACCTCTTTAGCAAATATTTCCAAAACTCTGCAACTCACACCAAAATTATCTAAGAGATACATATTTTTGATTTTGTGGAGAAGTGTCAATTTAATATAATAGGAAAAACCATCATTGATCATGCCTTCCATCATCAATGCATGATCTGATCACCCATTAGTACAAGTCTAATATGATCTGACATCGCCTTATGGTTCTAACATACTGAGTCACAGAGTCTTGAGAAATGCCCAGAGAAGAGGGACCAGAGTTTCATTTGGGCAGATTTCAACCGCACCAGTAATGTGGCTCTTCCATTAATTGCCTCATTTACCGTGTGACACAAGACAAACTAGTTAAAGGCCTTCTGACCTGCCCTGAGTCGATCAGGCAATTTCAATGTACTCAGTCAAACAGGGGCTAATTTCCTCACCATTAATCACAGCGGGCCTTGCACTGACAGATGGGAAGACTCTTACTGATCATGGAGATTAATGTGACTGGCCGAGCAGTAGATGCAGCCAGCTCAAACCGTGGTCTGCTTTCTTAGCTTCCCCTTTTCTTACTCCATGCTGAGTGTTGCAGTAGGTCAGATACCAGCTCTCCACTAAGCTTTAAATACAAACCAGGATGCCTGAGCTTGACATGCAGGGCTGCTTGCAGAAATAAAAACATAACCACTGGCTGAAAACTCCGCTGCTCATTGATAATCTTGAAATGCAAAAGCAAGAATATTTTCCTTGGTCGCCAAAATGCTTATTAATATGCCCGAGGTAATCAAAACACACCTCCAGATATTGCTAAATTACATCTAACTAGACCAAATAAAGAAAATCATATCACTTTTTTTTTGCCACTTGTTGGAGCGCCAACAAAAACGTCTGTTGAGAGCCAGATTTGGCCCACAGACCCCTCTTTGGGTCGCCTTAGTCTCAACACAAAATACTGTACTGCCAAACTAGACAGTCAAAAACTCCCTCCTCTGAGAACCGCGGGCCAAAAGACTGTAGTGGCCACGATGGCAGATATTGACCTGGCTGTGTTTGCTCTCGCCGGGAATGAATGGCTGGACTCCTGACTCTGGGTGCAGAGCCAGACATTTCAAACAGAGAGTGGAGTTACCAGCTGCTCTCGTACCTCAACGGCGACCAACTCCCCCTGACATAAGACATACACCAAATCTCAACTTCCCTATCAAATCCACCCCTTACACACACATACACACACTCACAACACTTGATACCATGAGCTGCAAATGCGGCGGATCAGGGCAGACACAAATAACTCCACCAAAGTTTCGAGTGATTCCAGCAGACCCCCCCCACCCGCCCGCCCCCAATCCCACAGTGGCCACTTGTTCGCTCTCAGCAGCATCTCCAGATGACAGGATTTGAGACAGACTGCCTCACAACGGTTGTGACACCTCATTAAGAGCTGGGTCCTCTTTCAGTCTGACAATATGCCTCAATAGCAATTTAATTTTGAAATTAATTTTAGCTTTCTCGGGATTACAGTACAACTAGCCTTTCATAGACTGTAGACTGGGGGGAAGCGCAGTTGAAGATGTCAAGATTCACACAGAAATCTCTCTCCAAATGAACAGCAGTGCTGATGAAATACAATTATACAGTCTGACAACTTAAGAGGACTAACGCCAAAGCGCAGCAACACGTCAATTCCCACGCGAGCAGCAGCCTGGCTGAACACGCCAGAAGTGCATTTCTCTGCATTTGGTTCTCTGATTTAAAAAATAGTAATCTATCACCTTTGTTTACCGTATCACAATATATTGAACCGTAACCCCTGTATCGTGATACATATTATATCGCCAGATTCTTGCCAATACACAGCCCTGTCCAACATGGTGGACCAACCAACCAACTGGCACTGCTGTCCATGGAACCACGCCACCAGAATGGATAAAAACATCCGAATTGTAACAGCTCATCATTTGAGGTAACTACACTGAGATACTGTAAGAGACAGAAGTGCTGGCACTGGAGCAAACTCGCCTTTTGTAGTGACGGGCCCTCACAAAGGCCGCCCGTCGTGAGTCAACAAACATGCCTTCTCATGAAGATGACAAGTCCCCCATCAAACACGTCCACACACAAAGGGATCTTTGGGATGCTGACAATGTTGGCCTTTCATTGAACGGGCATGGGTGCTTCAAAAGTCTGCCCAACACACACCCCCGCTGGACCCCAACTCGTTGCCATGGAGCTAAAAATACAAACCAAGCAATGTCCAACAAGAGGGCCACCACAAGGCCATTGACCAGAACCAAAATCAAATAAAAAAGCACTTAATGAACGATTAAAATCAATGTTATGAAGGACAGGGGACGCACAGGGATTATGGAGGACATGCAGCGTGTAGAGAGAAAGGCAATAAAAGTGTGATGCAGAAGAGAGGCGAAAGATCACGAAACACGAAAACAGTTTGCTTGCAGTTTTTGCTGTTTAATTTCAAGCTCTATTAACTGCAAGCGAATGCAAGACTCAACCTGGAATTCTAAAATCACAAAAGGTTTGCTGCTTGGTCCACCAAGTTTATTTCCCACGAAAGTTATTAGTTTTCACATACCCAGGGTCAATATGTCGGCGTGGAGGCAGACTGTGTGTTTGCCTGACAACTCCATTACTCTCCATGTTCAATAAAGCTCTGCACACATCTATTGAGAGGGCAGCATCAACTGGACCCAATGCAACGAGCACATACACACAAGGGCCAACAAAACAGCACACACTGTACGAACTGTTATACAATGCAGAAAGAAATACATGGTTTTCCAAATCTCCAAAATCCCATGTGCGTCTTTAAAGATGTATTCAATTCACAACACTCTCCATCATGGTTTATATTTGATTTTGAATACACACATTTTCCAGCATTTTATAGGGCATCTCTTTCCATGGGCGGAGTACCTTTGATTTGTGGCTTTCCTAACCTAGGCATAGTATCATGGCTTAGCTCCCCTCCATCAAGACTTTTGCTGCAGCTGAACATCGGGGTTGTGCCAGAGACACAATACTCTCCTCAGGGCTTGGGCTTGAGCTCACTGTTGGCAGGGATTTGGTTTTGGACACTTTAACCTGCCAGCAAATCTGGGTGGGCAGCTGGTAGTAACCTGAGCTCCGTCTGATCAACGCCAAGTTCTAACTCGGTGCTGTCCCTGGGGCACTATTTCTAACCTTACAGCCTGGTGCCCGACCTTATACCATGACTGTCTACGCTTGAAAATGCCACACAAAGACCGCATTGAGTGCTTTATGAAAATTTGATACTAGAATGTGTTTCTCTTGAAATTACAAAGACAAGCACTGGGGGAGATGTGTGGAGTTGCACTGGTGTTTCCAGATGAAACACATTTATGAGGGTCTAGACAGAGAAAAAAAAAGTTTTGGTGGTCAAATAGATCAAAACATTTGTGCTTTAAGACTTAAATTCCTCTGCCCGCAAAAGGCAAATAATCAGCATATCATCAAGTCAAATATAATCTGCATATTTCTCAGCAGCACTCACTTTTTCTCACTGTAATTGGCTTGGAAAGCCCTCAGACATTTCATTAAGATGGACAGGTTAGTCTCACCATCAGTACTGAATAATGAAACACAGTCTACCTGTGTTAGATTCATTCTTTGCCAAGACTTGAAAGAAGAGTAGAAGGGTGAGCTATTAGACATCCCTGATCCAGCCTCTATGGTTTAGTCATTACCCGTTAAGACTCTTGCCCACATTCAGTTCTCTTTCAGGTGCAGAAAATACACTGTGAGCACTGCTGCACTTATATGATACCAGAACTACCTGCCCAACCATTCCAACTTTCAATATAAAGCTACAGCTACAGCTACATTATCAGATATGATAAAGGCTGGTAAAGACATAACAACTCATTAGTTAATTTAGACATTTTGGGAAACACAATTATTCACTCTCTTGCTGAGAGAATGGGAACATGAACCATTCACATATCTCTATTAAATATTAAATCCATGCATTCCTCACAGCAGAGTCGTGTGAAACAGTAATTATCGCAGATAAATGTTTGAAGCAGAGACGGTGAGTTAACGTTATAACCCATAATGACGGTGGTCCCTTTCCTGGCTGCCCCATCCTTGTGTAAAGTGATTTGTGGCATAGCATTTACTAAATTGGGAAGATTGTTACAAGACTTGCAATTTGTGCAATTCACCTGCTAGTCAAGGAACTTGGCAACAGCTGAGTAGGTTAACTGAGAATAATGTTTGACTGAGGTTTTAATAGGATAAATGCATTTGGAGACGGGAAGACATGCATGCATTCAACGCACATGTCTGTAGGTGGAGTCAGACAGCCGGGTTGATATACGATACAGTGTTTGCAGTGCACGGTTTAAAGCTAACACAAATGACATTTGTGTAGGAACCGATAAGCAGAATCACAATTTCTTAATGATTCTTTAGAAATCACAACTTTTTCTCATCAATTCTTACTTGGAATCAGTTCTTGATGCCCAACTCTAGCAACTGGTTAGCTTAGCTTAGCATAAACACTGGATACAGCTAGCCTGGCCCTGTTCAACCGTTCCAATATCAGGAAATTAAAAAAAAGATATCATATCTCATTTTAGGGAGACACTGATACCAGTAACAGGTATCAGTCTGTGCTCATATACTCATACTCATAAACCACTTTGACACCACCACACCCGATACCACTTTACAAGAAGCGGCTCTTTCAACACAAGCAATTTGATAAAACATCACAAACCAACATGAAGCAAGTTCAAGATGTTCAAACGGCAACAACAGTTTGTTACTTTTAGAAAGTGAGGATCATTTGATTCAGACGCTAACCACCTCCTGGCTGTAGATTGATCTTTAGCAAAAAGATGCAAGACTTTTCATCTAACTCATTTCCAAAAAAAACATGTATTATTCTTTTAAATACCTAGTACAAATGTAAAACATCAGTATATTTGTGTTTCAGCCAATGCATTTTGTTCAAATCAAGAAGCCATCAGGCTGTATGTACTGTGTAGGATCAGCTCTGGCTGGCAGCAGCGTACAGTATGAGGTAGTGTTCTGAGAAAGGGTGGAGGTATTCGAGGGCGCAGTGCAGTCATAGACAAGCGGGCACTTTCTCCCCAGGTTGCCTTTGGTATACAACTTTAAATCCAAGCACAACACCAAGCTGGTTTATGAATCACAGCGTGGCTTTGTCCGGTCTTGGAGCTCCGGTGTTTACAGACAGGACTGACTAATACCATCGGCGTCGATCTTATGTCACGATGACGAAAGGCCGAGACTTTGTTTATAACTGACCGGCCAAATTGATCTGACCTTGTTTACAATGTGCTTAGAGGTCCCTGAGGAAAAATTTAAAACGCTCTCCTAAAATATCAATATTTGCATAACACGGCATGCTTAACATGGGGATTTCATGGGAGGATTTGCGAGTTGGACCAGAATACGGACCCATATTCCTCTGGGACACAGTTGACAGCATTCTCTTGGATAGGTGATATACATTTGTTGTGTCTGGAGCAAAGTGGTAAACAAGCACTTTTTTATTGGGGGTATTAATCACATGTGCTTTGTCCTTTTAAAGCATGTCATATACCTGCCAACCAACTGTCAACAGCTGTGAGGTGTTGTAAACTGCGAGGAGATTGATTTGGCAGCAGTGCACGGTTCAGACATACAACCAGGTTTCAATTATTAGTGCGCAAGTGGCAGATGGTACTATTGCTGCTGTGGAGGGAGCAGCTGTTAATTCATGTACAGTAAATAAAACAACGCCAGTGGCATCGGCGTGCAACAATGAGAACGTATGGGAGAAATCATGCTGTGAGGCGACCACACTGGGAGAATAGTAACACTGTCAAATGACGATAAACATATATTCTCCTGTCTTGGATTCATCCCCTACAGGTACTATGTGGTTTCATAGTGATATTACTTTGCTGAACAGATCAGTCAATCTGCAATGTCAATAATCCTCTAACATCAGAACATCTACTAATTTCTACAATAGATTATTTTTACAGTTTAAAACGCACATTTTTTTTCCCCATTTTACATATCATAATGCACAGTGACTGTCACACGAGTCCTTTATAATAAATACATCTATTTATGCTGAAAGAGGAGGAAATGCTTCACTTGTATGTGGACATGTTGTTATTTATACACACATATTTTTGTGTTTCCTGTCTATTATTTACCTTTCCTTGTTCAGCTTCGTCGGCCTTGTATTAGCGCACTTACACAGTAGTGGACATAACAGCTGGGAGCAATGAAAATAAACAGGAGTCAGTTTCCTTGTATGTGTACACATACTTGGCGAGTAAAGCGGATTAATTTTGCATCACCTTGTGAAGCAGCAACGCGCGTTCAACAAGCGCAAAATAGCTTCCGAATCCTTGTCTTTCCAAAGTAATAACTCATGAGAGTTTTTGTTTTTGTTTTTTTTAAATTGATGTATTACAATCAGCGATGGTCTTTTTCTATTCTTCTTTGATGTCAAAATCTTGTGCCTACATTGCCCACAATGCAATTCAACAACCAAAAGTTCAGTCAAAGATCCCCAAAGGACTTTACAAAACTTTTTTTTGCCCCGCATATGCCGTAGGACTCGTCAAGACCTGTAAACACACTTTGATGTGTAAAATCAATTTAACTTCTCTTAAGGAAAAATTGATACATTTTTAATAAAACAGAAACAGGATGCAAGGACGCCAGCATAGCTTCAAAAGCACCAATGTGTTGGGCTTGTTCATTCATACATACATGCTGTACATATTTTTTCTCTGGTAATGATTTTCAGCCTAATGCTGGATGTTGTTGTGACGGCCTTTCACCAGTTTGCAGGCCGTATACAGTTCAAGTATATATATCATGCATCCTCTGGGAAAATGTACTTGTCATCTATGGTCAGTTGTGACAGAGGCCGGACATGTTCCTGCTTTTAATTACATGTGTGCAAATGCATCCAGAGGCATCATGGCTGCATCACATATCCTGCATCCTCCGTTTGTAGCGATGGTTGTGTGCGTCCTCAGAAATTAATGCTACACATGTTATTTTGACTAAAAATATTATAATATTATAATCAATACAAGTTTCTGTTCCTTTGTTTCTGAAAAAGCTTGGATTCCAGGGATTTTTTAAAAAAGTGCTGTATAGTATCATGGTACAGTGCTAATATTTCTGTGTAGCTTAAAAATGCATCATGTATTTATTGTTTTCTGTATATAATGCGTCATGCACTTACTGCTTTCTGCACAAAATGCATTTTGTACCTTACTTTTGACATAATTGTCACATTGACAGCCAATATAATCAGGTCACAGTTTCACTTGGATGACCCCACCGATCATGTGAAATGTTACGAAATATTGGCTGTAATTCATCCTCTACACACACACCCACATGACTGTAGTATCAAAAAGTAGGTTTGCTAAAAAAGGAAAAGTAGACAGCTACTGTTATGGCTCTCATGTTCACAGCTGTCCACGCCTAGTTGGCAGACATCGCTATGCCCTCCCCCCTCCTGAAAACTCAATAACAGCTTCTCCGTGTGTCTTTCTGAGGTTGAAAAATCATCTACAGGTTAATACTACAAGACATGCAATTAATAACTGAAAAAGAAAGCCATCCTTGTACATTATAAAGGTATACCAGCAGGAAAAGAAAGCCTTGTATATTTATGAGCCTTGCATAACTAGTGTTGAAACTCAATCTGCCATTTTACCCCCAGTAAGTTCAATTATACACAGCAGGGTTTTTTGACCTTGCCACAATGACTTTATTGAGAGTGAATGACTGAATAAAATCATATTCTGAGTAATTGTGCTGCTCCAACTAGGCAGGTAACCTTCCTGCCAAGAATAAATCAATGACTACCTCATTAAACATAACCCATCTGCCTGCTTTGAAGACATCTGAAAAACCTAACAGCAGGTGCGTACTCGCTGTACCTTTCCATGAAATTGCTTCTTTAACACCTTTGAGGTTATTCCTAATCCTCGTGGCGAAAAAGTCTGCATTTCAATTAAATGTGTGAAATTGAATGTGAGGAATCCAACTATCTATGTCACAAGCTTGGGCCTAAACGTTCTCTCGCTGACAGATGAAAATACCTACATTGCTGAGGGATATTTGGTCGGGAAAACAGAAAACTACAGGGGATCCGCTGGCAAACCAATCTCAGTTCAACCCCGATGGTTTCGGCATTGAGCCCAGTTGTTGTGGACTTTGGAGGGAGCCAAAGTGGGAACAGGTGCATGGCACTTTTTACTGCGGATGCCTACTGGACTGTGTGCAGTTGAGAGCAAGCTTAAGGCAAAATACAACAAAGGTACATGAGAGACTAATTTCAAGGAGGTGTGAGACGATGCCTGAGATAAACAGTTACTCTGCATGTGTTCGTCTCATCAATCATCCCGATACGTTTGGGATTTGGGAGTGAAAAGAAGGAATCAGCTGCTCGTGTGAGTGTTGATCCTCAAATTCCAATAGCAGGTGGTGCTGAATGACCCACAGTCTTAGAAATAAGGGTTTCAAAAGAGTTCTTCCTGAGGGGCTGGGGTTCTACCTAGAAACATTTTCTGTCTTTTTTTTTCTTCTTCCAAATTGTTTGTGAAGGATTCTATGTAAGACTAAGGGTTCATCTGGAGAACCCTTTTTGGAAGAAGTTCTTCCAGGATTGTTGAGATCCTTTTTTGTCAAGGGTTTTTGTGCCATAATATAAAAGGTACCTTGGTAGATCCCCTTGGCGGGTTCTACATAAAACCCTTGAAATAAATAAAGTTCCCCAGTAGAATCCAAATGTCCTTTCTAGATAAACCCTTGGAATATAAAAAGGTTCTCAGTAAAACCCCGATGCTGGGTACTTGTTGGCCACCTTATAAAATGGAAAGGTTCTGAATAGAACCCACAGAGAGGGTTCTGGGTGAAACCCTTACTCCATAGGAGAGTTCTATGGAAAACCTCTCATCGGGAGTGAAACCTTTCACAGATGATTCTAGGTATAACCCTTGATGTTGGGTTCTCGGTCGAACTCGTTGAAAGAGTTCCAAGTAGGACCTTTATAAAAGGTTCTAACAAGAACCACAACGGGTTCTACCTTTATGTTTATGGAACCCTTTATGGTTCTAGATAGCATCTTTATTTTTAAGAGAGTGCAGTTCGCTTGATCGTCTTGAGGGTTTTGTGGGTCTTTACCACATGACTGACATGCATGTGTCCCCACACGGAAACGAGCATGTCGTACACACGTACAGCTGCTGCGAATGGGGATGGCTGCAGGGATGCCAACGCTTAACTTAGGGTACCATTGCACACACTGCACAGCAGGTTTTCTCATTGATCTCTCCCATTATCACCAATATTCCCTGCTGGCATCTATTGCGGAGGACGGATTTGCACAAAGTCGGCCTCTGGGGATCATATCATTATAATCGACATAGCTGTTATAGACCCAGAAGCTGACTTTCCGGCTAGTCTTTCCGGTTAGCCTGGTGTGGGTAACAAGAACCTGATTAGTACATTCCAGCATTACAGCCGCATCCTCAGCGCAAAGCTGCACACCATCAGTAAGCCTATTTACATGTTCTTAAAACTCTAGTATTACACTTCACTCCGAAAGATACACAAAGCAGCTGCATCACAGCAAAATTTACCATGGTCCGTATACCCGGGAAGCTGAAGACTCTGGGGTTTCAGAGTGTGGGCTCAACAAACAAAAGAAGTATTGATTACACCATGCCGGGCTCTTTCTCCCTGAAGGTTGCTAATAGTTCCCACATTGTAAACATTTCACCACAAGCCTTCATTCGAGGAAATGTTTCCCAGAAGAAGTGGCAACCATTGGCACCCATCAATCCCATGGTACAAGAGTGTGTTTTTGGCCTGATGGCGCTGGTAACTCAAGAGCGAGAGAAAGAGGATGGAGGGGTGAAGTGCTGCGCCGTTGAGGAGGAAGAGAATCCACGTCCCTGCAGCTATAAGGCAAGGCACAGCACATGAACTGGTTCCACAAGATTTAGAAAATGTGTTGAAGGCCAAGGTTTGTACCACATACACAAAAGAAAATATGCTCAAAGAAGGCAAATGGTCTATTTTGGTTTTGGGCAAAAAAACTAAATAACATTTCATCTTCTATATAACCAGTGACACTTATGTCTCTTGGCATTTCTGTACAGAGACAGAAACACTGGCATCTTCGACTAGTTTGCTTATTTAAGACCATTCTGAGAAACTATACAGCGTGTGCACTGGCCAGAACAATTCAAAATGCACATACAGAGACAGGATTTCTCAACACGGTTGTAAAAGCACAAATTTGTCATCAGTGCTTATTGAAATTACCTGTTGTGTAGAGGTGACCAGGGTTGTTTTAGGGATTTATAGCCAGCTGGACACTACCTCTCTTTGCCACCTCACCAACACTCCAATAAATGCAAAGGTTGGATTGCTGGAGTGCTGGTGAGGTGGCAAACACTCAAAGAAATGTAAAGTTTGGATTTCTGGGCATGCATCTCATTCCCCAAACCTATTTGGAGCAGTGACTTAAGCGTGCAGGCTCCTTCCACTAACTTTGATCCTGTCATGCATCAACCATCTATATCACTCATGCAATTTCTGATTAAAAGGATCCAAACAGTTGACTAAAGACTGCACTGAAGTTTGGATTGTTGGAGTGTCGGTGAGGTGGCAAACACTCCGTGGCCAACAATCCAACCTTTACATTTCTTACATCTCATTCCTCAAACCGTTTTGGAGCAGTGACTAAAGCGTGTGGGCTTCTTCCAGTAACTTTGACAATTTAATGCATCAAGCGTCTCTTTCAGCAACCACAGGAATTGTAACAACTGTATCATTACCCTTTTTCGTGCCATTTCTGATTAAAAAGATCCAAACTCTGTTGACTAAAGACAAATCACAATGCAGATGCATCTTCTATACAGTGCTTTACAATGGAGATACTGCAAATAGTATTGTTAAGATTTCTTTCAGCACCATCTCTCTGGGACTTAAGCATCGCAACAGATGGGCAGAAATCTCATGTTTCCCCCCACCTCGTTACTATTTTAGTCTCGAGTGTTGTTCTGCTGCCTGCCTCACAGTTCTGACGAGAGCTCTCTAAGGTCAAAGGCCTTGTCCACTCTGAGGGCACCAGACCATAAACAAGTGAGTAGCCTTTTTCTCCCAACTTCCCCTTCTATTTGTCAGCGCTGACGTCAGAGTGTGGTATCTGTGGCATCTCCAAAGAGCCTTGAGGACTTGGAAAGGTGGCGATTGATAGATGAGCTTGGGGAGTCATCAAACATGGCTCGGCCGTCTGTCTCTGAGCCTTGCCTGTGCCAGACAGTAGAGTCTGCCTGTCTGCCCACCCACCCACACACCCACCCGCTTGCATATTCAGGCTTTGGCAAATCTTGTCAACACTGAGTGGATGATGTGATGGCCCGGTGCTGTATACAAGTGTGTGGTGACCTAAGGTCAGTGCAACCTGGAGCTAAGCCATCAGCCCGCATTCATCGTTGTGCAGAACCAAATTTTCTGTACACTTAGTCAATGGCAACATAAGAAGGACATAAGAAGGGGCGTGCATTACACTGTCATAACACCTGTCATGAACATGAAGGAGTCTTTATGAATGTTTGACTGTTGTCATTAAGTGTCATTCTTTCAATTGTCATTTTTAATGCAAAGATTACATTATTGAGATGTCTTTGTTATGACATGTTGACATCAATCAAGCCAATAATGTTAAGCTTTGTGTTAACACTATATTAAACTGTCATGTGTAGACGGTTTCGACACTGGCCGTCATGTGCCCTTTATAAGTAGGTCATTGACTTTTTCCTTGAGATCAAGTGGTACATTTTGGACTTGTCATTAAGATGTCATTAAGTTTTATTAGACTATCAAATGCCTTTGTAACAGTGTCATTAATGATTTCCTGGCTGTAAGTAAAGTGGTACCATTTGGACTTGTAATAAAGATGTCATTAAATGTTGTAAGACCAGACATTGACAGGTTTTGTTTTCTTGTTGTCGTAATAAATACATTATTGGGTTGATTAATGCCAACTTGTCATAACAAAAACATCTCAAGCAATGTCCGCTTCACATTAAAAATGACATAATTGATCAAATGACAGGTTATGACAGTCTTGTGCACACCTCTTCAAATGTGTGACCATCAAAACAAATTTTGGTCTTTCAGACTGACCCAAAGTAACAAAAAGCTTGACGATCAGCAGGATGATTGGCTGTTCTTCAACTTTTGACTGAATATTTGAGGTTTTTTGTCGGCCCTGGTTGGCTATCCCAAAAAGTCTATATTTTCATATTAAATTTATCGTGTTCCTGTTCTCTCTTTTGTGTCCAAATCCACAATCACTGCCAAAACTCACAAGCCACTTGAACGAACCTGGGTATTAATCACTCCGTGCAGTTTCAGGATGGTGAAAGAAAAACACCCAGACAGTATCCTGTAGCCAGCGGAGTAGAACCTCCAAGGATATGGAGATTAGGGTCCTGGCTTTGGTGCAGCGAGAAAAAAAAAATACCAGGACATAAAATCATTTGAAAAATCCTCACAGAAAACATAACATGATCCTGAAAGATTAGGGCAGGAACCAGGTTAACCAGTGCAAAAGTTGAGGTGGCACAGAAGTCCTAATTGAAGCTGTCAGGCTTTGCCAAAGCCACTTTGATATGGACCACTGCACAGCTGCAAGGCAAGCGGACTGTCAAAATTTCCTGAGCGAGCACAGGGATGATTGTTTAAGTGGAAGATGGACTAGAATATCTACACGGGATAGACTGGGGATTAAATTCTCCAAGGTGTTTTATGGACTGAAGTCTCTAGTTTCATGGGGACACAAATAAATGGTACGCACGCCCGGGGTTGTTGGGTTTAAATGCAAACAAGTAAAGGGGTGAATTGAGCATGTTTTGACACAAATAGGTGATGAGTCATTGGTAGATTTTACGGCATGTTTTCTGTTTGACTGATGACACAATAACCAGCAAAGGAGGACAAACGGCGGAACCACACCATGCTGCAGCACGGGTAATATCATGCACAATATGGTAGCCATATCCTATTGACACTCCTCGAGGGTAAACACAGACACAGAACAGAAGGAACACACAAGCCAGCCCTTCGGCTCCCCCTCTCTCCGTCATCTGTTTTGTGTTTCACTGGCGCTGTCTTGGCTAAACAGCAGCAGCCGGGACAGGCCTCGCGGCAGTGCTCCAACACTCTCACCTTCTCTAATCCCCCCTCCCCCCTCCCCCAGCACAGCCACCCTGGAGGTGCTGCAGACATGCACCTGTCTGTGGGGATTCATTCAGTCTCGCCCACATACGAGACCCCTACACCATGATTCATTCTGTGTACAACGCGTACTGTGTGGGACACGTGTTGTCCGGTTCAGACAGGAGATGGATACACTCTATACAATTTATACCTGAATTAAATGTGGGATTATTTCTGTATAAATTCAGCGAATTAGGACTGCAATAATTTGTAATGTTGAATCAGTTGTTTTCAGAATGATCAGTTCAGATCAGCATTGATCAAATGAAAAATGCCTTTTTAACCCTTTTAGATTAAAACCCAGTGGAGTCACGCACCAAAAAAAAAAAAAAAAAAAAAACAGTTTAAAATCCAATCACGTTTTCTTCCTATAAAAAACAAAATATGAGATATGCTTATAGAGGCTTGAACCCACCAATCTCCACCAATAATATCATGATATGCACCCATCAATTAATCTTCAGCTTTTATAGCAGCACAGAGCTAAGATTCATTAGTTAGCTAGCTAGCAACAGCATGGTATCACTGACCACTAATTGCACTATGATGCAACATTTTTGTGAGTGGGTCCCCATTTTCTTTGTAAGTGTGCAAGGCAGCGGGAGACACTTGACACAATCTTGCCAAAGGTTTCAAGTTATTCCACTCGCTGACAGTTGTTGGCTATCGCACACAACCAAGTGTAGCACTGTGCCAAACAAAGGCAGTGAAGAAGAAGGCCGTGCAAGCAAGTAAACATGGACATAAACAAAGTTGGCCAGGTTTAGAGCTGCAATGATTAGCCAATTAATCGATTAGTTGTCAACTATTAGATTAAATGGCAATAATTTGATAATCACTTCATTTTGAGTCATTTTACATAAACTAAATGTATTTGGGTTGTGGACAAAAGAAGACATTTGAGGACCTAACGAAGGGATTTGGGAAAGAGTGATTCACATTTTTCACCATTTTCTGTCAGACAACTAATCAACAGATTAATCAATAATGAAAGTAATTGTTAGTTTCAGCCCCCGCTAGGTTTCAAATATTGTTTGCTTTTCAAATATTGAATAAAGGCTGATCGTTATTCTTTTAACGTTACTGTTATAATGTGCAAGAAACTCTACAGGAAATCTGGTTGAGGCAGATGGCCGCCCACCCAGAGTCTGGTTCTATTTGAGGTTCATGCAGGTTAAAAAAACAGTTTTTCCTTGTCATTGATGCCAAGTGCTTGCTCATGGTGGGAAAAGTTGGATCTCTAAATATTACAAAGAGTACAGTCTAGACCTGCTCTGTGTGAAAAGTGCCCTGAAATAACTCCTTATATGATTTGGTGCTGTATAAATAAAACTGTCTTGACTATACAATTAATAATTTATCATGTTGTGGTAGTGGTCAAATTGTGATGGATTTATTTTCTGTCAGTTACCTCTAATAAAATAAAATTTCAGCACTACTCTGATTAAATCAGAGCCAACACTCTTAGTCCTCGAGCACGAGCCCAAACAGTCGATGCACTTTCTCTGTGCTCTGATAATTATAGTATCCAATATATGCCTGGAGTTTTAAAGACAGCTTTTTACAGCTGGACCACATTCCACGTATGAGCCGTGGGCTTGTGTCAGCTTAATGGAGATCTATCCCCACCACCACCTAATTTTAAGGAAAAGGTGTTAATCCCACATCTTGGCAGCCACACAGATACGTTGGACATGTGCCACGCTAATCTGCTATTTAATGATTGCTAAAGTTTGACCTGTTCTTAAGGGAGATATACTATTCTTGTTCAAATATTTGCTGATACATGACCCAATAGACCAAAAATTCAAAATGGGATACTTAAATTAACAGCATGCCTATAAAATAATATTTGCTTGATGAAATTTGAGTGTCTTACAAACCATATCTTGACTGTATCTGGAAATTACATGATCAACAGTAATAGATAAAAAGGGCTCAAGTATTGAAGTTGGAGTGCAGATTACATAAAGATTATATAAAGTTAACTTAATTACAACATAAATAACAACAACTGCAAATGCTGGGTAGTAATTCAATGCTCTATTAAAGGGAACAGGATTTTTTTCAACAGTACCATCTTGCCAATATAAAATAAAAAATCTGTAAACCACAGCTGGAAGCCGCGTAACCATCAGCCATTCCTTAAGGGCAGCTTCTGGCCCACTATTATTTCTAAGTGTCATTTCTTTCCTGAACAGAGCCTCTGTTGTTTTCAGGGACATGCGTGGTGTGCCGCATTCACTTAATGAAGCATGCTGACTTCCTTGCTCCCCAGCGTGCCTGCGCGGCCTCTCGGAAGACTGTGGAGTGTGAGGAGGAAGGAAGGAGGCTATAAAAGGACACTAAAAAAGACTGCAACACAGGAGAGTCGGGCAAGCGGTGCCCTGCTTGGCTTGTTTACCGCGAGCTGCCGCTAATGTGGAACCTTTAAAGCTCCAGTGCGGCCGATTTGCTTCGCATGCGAGAAGGTGTGTGAAAACCAATGTGGTGCACATTTTAAACTGGACCTCGCAGCGTCTCACCAAGTGTTAACCAAAGCTTGTCAGCCCGTGACTCATGTGGTCTGCTCACAATTGTATAATTGGGTAATGGCTTTCGAGAGGCTGTTTACTTTAGGAATCTGTGTGCTGCACACATTTTCCAACATACTGTAATCTTTTATCCCTGATGTGTAATCCTTTCTCACTGGTGTCTCTTTGCTGGAGGCGATCTGTGCCTCCTTCAGTACATTTACAGAAACTCCTTCACTGCAACTGAATTTGTGTAAACCTGAAAAAAAAAAAACCACTGGGATGGTCTGTGATAGAGTCAAGACACTGTCTTGTCTTGGAGCCCCGTGAGAGGATGGTTTCAATGAGCAGACAGGAGCCCGAGCAGCGGGCCACATGAGAGAGGCGGTGATGGAAACCCCTCTGTACACACACTGCAAATCAAACCAAAGCCATGTAAGTGTTTTTCCACACACTTCCAAGAGACAGGGAGGGATGGACCCAGACACCAGTGCAGTCTGGTCTCTTGTGAATTTCTTAAAATTAAGACGCGTGCGCTGTGTGCAAAAACTGAGAAAAGTGTGTTTCCTCACAGCAAAACGGATCAAGGAAAGAGGCTGACATGTGCTGAGTTGTTGAAGATAGATGAGTAGACGAGACGAAGTTTTCTACAGAGATCAAACTGGAAGTACGTCTGATGTGGCCTCAGCGGTGAATGTGCGTACAGTTTCCTTTTAATTTCAACACACAAGGTCCAATTCATGCCAAAGAGGTATGGCAACTACACCAACCTAAAAGGATCATTTGGATTTCTTTGAAAGTTTTGGCCATCATTTCTATTGGTTATGATAAAATTATCTTCTGGGAAGGTTGTCAACAATTCAACAGTTCAGCCAGATTATCTAAACCCTTTAATTTGTAAGATGAAATCATGAATGCACCTAAAATATCCATATTAATCTGTTATTGTGGAGGAAAACTACGCACGCAGCTAAACATGCTACATCAATGCTAAGTTGAACAAAGATGACGGTCTGCGTGTGATTGAGGTTTACAATGACCAGTTTGGGTTATAATTCTACCATTCACATTTGTTTTCTCTTCTAAATAAATTTGCTAACCTTTGGATTGTTAAAACCCGTCTCATCATCTGACAGCTCAAGTTCTTTCAGCAATGTTGCCGCACCTCCAAATCTTAGCTGTTAACACTGATAGCAAGAATGCCAAAACTATGAAAATAGTTGTAATAAACCCTAATTACGTTACTGTGGTTAAACAAAAAATATTTAGCTTGTTTAAACATGCATCGATTTATATTTTTGGCCACTTGCAAAGAACAAACCATATACACCTTGACATTTTAAGGCCTTGTATACTTGTTATAGCAAACACATTAGCTAGCAGTTGCCTATTTACTGTCCAGGACACGGAACAACATCAGTGTTATTTTGGAATTGTATTTCTGGCCACCTGATGGATTTAAGCCCAATATAAACTCTGCTTTTAGCTCTGTTTCAGTCTCCACCTGCTCTTTGAAGTAGAATTGCCTTGTAGGTGCCAAATGCTCCACTATGTTTGCCAGCTAGTTGCTAACTTTGTCTGTCTGCTGTTTGGTGCTGGACAAATATATTGAAGGCTACAGTGGGTTATCTTCTTTACTTTAAAAAATGTGGTTACAAAAGACTGTGAGACTGAAACAAAACATGGTTGCTGGCTGAAAAATCAAAACAATAAGTTAAAAGATGTTTTTAAAAAAGCTTTGTAGCACAGTGTACGGCAGCAAGCTGAAAATGGCAAATTACGCTAACCCTAACCTGGTTGCTAACAAAAAAAACATAAACAAGCTAGCAAAATATTTTTGCCAAAATGCAAATATCCCACCAAAAGAAGTTTCCCTCTGACACTATATTGCAGGTACACGGTCCCTCCAAATGATGCTGCATGAAGCCAGACCTTTCTCCAGTGCTGACACAGTGCAGGAGAAAGGTTTGGCCATGTGAGACAAGATGAAAAGTATCTGAGGGTTTGTGACAACAAGAGACATCTTTCACATTAGCTAGTCTTTTGACCTGTTGCTCATATAAAAATATTGATTAATGTAGCTTTAACTGTTCTGCTATCTTATCTTTTCATGAGAAAAAAAATGTTTTTATTCATGCTTCTGCTACAATATTCAAATTATAGTCAAAGGTCTACACATCATTTATGTCCTCAACACACAGCCAAAAGCAAGTTTATGCTAATTCCACAAAATATGACAAGTGTGTAACACCAGTGCAACTGTTGCAGATGGCATCCCTGACATCTCCTGGACTAATGCACAGGCTTGCTTCTGTACAGCCTGGTTTTTTGATAGAAAAACAGGGCCGGCTTTGATACTGAGTGCAAATATTGACTTCTCCAGGACGTTTTGACTGCGGCCTGGGGTTGAAGGGACGCAGACCTCCCCTGCTCCCAGTCCTGCTCCCCACACCTGCTGTGGTTGGCGGGCCTTATTTACACCAGAACCAGTTGGAAATGTCAGTATGATGCACAGGGCTCATAGGTACACACATGCACAGCACATACAACACACACTCTTCTCTGTTTCATCTCCAGCCCAGGGTTCTTGGGAGTCTGACAGGGGCTGCTTTCTTGGTGAGGACCGGGAGCCATGCCAACGGTCTGTCTAACCTGAGCTAGAATTTCTACACGCACACACACACACCTTCACACACAACAACCAAACAAGCTACAAACCCTAACTGACATATTCGATATTTTAAGACATCAGTATTCGGCCAAAACCTGACCTGCTTCATCTTTGCGGCAGTTTAGAGTTTCAGAGGTTTTTAATGGATGTGGCGAGCGCAGGTAAATCCCAGCGAGCCAGACAATACCATGTCATCAGAGAGTCAACACCAATCAATAAAAGTATAATGACTGTACACTGCTGCACTCGTTGGAGAGAAAACACACTACCACAGGGAAAAGTGTTGTGTTGGCAGACTTAGGGTTCCAGAACCCTTTTTGGAAGAAAGAGTTTGTTAAGGATTGTTGGAATCCTTGACAAACTCTTTGGTCAATTGTTCTTGGTACCATAATATAAAAGGGTTCTTGGTAGAACCCCCTGGGTGGGTTCTTGTTAGCGTCCTTAGAAGGTGGAAAGATTCTGGATATAAAATCCAGTGATAAGCCTTTTCCACAAACATGGAACTGGCCCCTTTCTGGTTCAAGGACCTAATTTTGAACCAGAGCATTTCCACCGAAAAATAAACTGGTTCAGAACCTGAAAAGTTGGTTCCCAGCTGGAACAAAAAAAAAATGCAGGTTTTCCTTGGGAACCAAAGAGGACCTATCAGATTCTACAGGTTGTTACGCACTGTGCTGCGCCATCTGTTGGTGACGTCCTAAAATAGCACCAATGTTCCGAGAATATTGAATACATTCGGTTCAAGAACCAGAGCTGATTTGGTGGAAAAGGGTACAAAGTGGAACCTTTATAAAAGATTACTCCAGATTCTTGAACTGGTTTCTTGGAACCTTGGTTTTGTCTTGTGAACCAGCCCACATTTCCACCAGTTTTGAGTGGAACCATTGTACCATTGTAATCAAGGATGTCATCAACAGAGAGCATCAGCGAACGCACAGCAACCTGAAATTTATTTTTGGTGGAAACGCTCCGAATGGTTGCAAATTGGACGCTTGAACCGGTTCCATGTTGGTGGAAAAGGTCTGGGAGAGGGTTAGGAATGGAACCATTACTCCATAAAGGTTCTCCTTTAGAACCTCTCACAGATGGTTCTAGGTATAAAACTTTATGTTTGGTTCTTGGTAGAATTCTCTGAGGGCCCTTTTCCACTGAAAAACTTTAGTTCTTGAACTGGTTCCGTTCAAGATCCTTGAAACCTTGGTGCACAATGACCTGAAGCTAGGAACTGACTTGTCAGGTTCCAAACCAATTTATTCCTGGTGGAAAAACTCAAAATTAGGTGCTTTAACCGGAACACAGCCAGTTCCGTGTTGATGGAAAAGGACCCTGATGAAAGGGCTGCAAGTGGAAAATTGACTTTTAAAAAATGGTTCTAACAAGAACCAAAAAAGGTTCTCCTTTGGGGACAAGCCGAAGAACCCTTTACGGTTCTGGCTGGCACCTTTATTCCTAATCGTGTGCGTTTTCAAAGCAGATAAAACAGTGTACCATTTACCATCATCAAGGCAGTCTGCACAGAGACGGCACAGTAAAGTCTCAGACGGCCTGCTATTTTCATGAACCATTTAATGTGGCCCCCAAAGACATTTATATAATTTATCATTTTGAAGCGTCACAGAAAACCCTTCTGCAGAGAGCATGCTAAAAACCCTGTTTGTTTCCTGTTTTTTTTTCCCTCCAACTTTGAAGCAAAAAAAAAAAAAAATCCAAATAAATCTTTTTTTCCAAGGCCTGTTTGAGGAGGGATTCAGTGACCTGAACCTTCTCATGGGGGATCCGTATCAGCGGCGCACACACAGGCTGCTCTGCTTCCAACAAAGTGGGGTTTCCTCCTCCCCCCACCAGTCTGTTTATGCGTTTCTGCTTATTTTGGTCACTTTTTTTTTTTTTTTTGTCTCACCCAGTCAACAAATCCAGTCAATAGCTGTGGACCCCAAACAGCTTGCTTCCCAGTGCTCCCCTGACTGGAGCTGGAGAGAGCCTTTGAACAGGATAAAGAGGCGACTGGACGGAGCAGAGGAAGGGCCATGTTGGTAGAGCAAGGGATAAATGTCTATGCGACTCATAGATTGCTTTTAAAGGACAGCTTCGCTCCTGATTGAAATCAAACAGCGAGACGCGTCTTTAATGTCGTGGCTGACAGTGGCAAAAGGGAGCGAAGGGATTTCTGAGCAGATAACCCCCGTCAATTAGAGGATGCTCGTTCCGAGCCATCATCGCAGGCGTGGGGAGATCTCATTTGAAGAGTGCAGAAAGGGGAAAAAAAATCTTGGCAGCCCGAGTGCAGACAGCAGCACAAAGAGGCGATTTGAGTGAACAATTATTAGGCCGCACCAGACTTGACTGGCTTGTGTGCACATGGGAAATTCTTTAGCGCATGGCAATTAAAACACGGGTGGGTTGGGAAGGGCCTTGAACGTGACCCAATTTTGACATCAAGAGGTGGCGAGCAGTGCCTTGATGATGTTTTGGTGACTTTTGCGTAACCTGTTTTACAAGCAATTTGCCTCATTTTCAGACTTATTACCCTTCCGTTCTGGCCTCTGCAATGTGGATGTAAAACTCTGGATGCTGAAACAAGTTTTCTGCACAGAGGACTTCTGCACTGAACATAACCCTTTTCCCCCCCCTGACTTTAATTCTGTTGATATTTTTAGTCAAAACTAACAGATTGTCATGGGCAATGCAATAATTGTACAGGACTTTTTGGCAACACTTTCTAAGACCGCATCCATTGTACATTACGGGGCCATTCATAGTGAATTATAATGCTTTATGACTACACTAATAAAACACATAATGCTTCCTGATGCACTTTCCATTTTGAGTCATAAAATAAAAAATATATATGATACTAAAACATTACAGATGTGACTTATAATGAATTTTAAGTTCAACTGTCTTACAGATGCTTTGGACTGGTTATAATCTAGAAGCTGACTGATGGAGCTCATTATGTTGTTCTGTCATTGTTTGTGTTTCATGCATTTAAAAAAGTACATGCTGCATCATACATAAACAATGTTAGAGCTTATAATTTGTGATAAGTCACATCTATGAACGTTTTATGACTGTTGTTATACTGGATCAGAAAACAACTGCTGGCAATATCCTTATTCAGTTTCTTGCTGAGAGTTAAGTAAGACTGATACCGCTTTAATATCTATATGTCAAATTAAAAGCTAAATGATTAGCAGCTGGCTAATTTAGCATAGCAGAATGTCTGCAAACAGGGAAACGGCTACTCTGGCTCCGTTCAAAGGCAACAAAATATGCTATCCAGCAATCCATAGAACAGCCATGTTGAAACAACAAATCACCATTTCACAAAGGCTTTCTCAGTCCCCAAATGCTAAACTTTTCCTTTAAAAGGACAAGTGTGTAGGGTGGTGGTATACTGAAAACCACTTGACTCACCCTCCCCTTCCAAGCATATCGGAGAATCTACGGTGGCTGTGAAACTCGCAAAAATCAAGAAAGGCCCAAACTAGAGCTAGAACCAGTGTTTTGTTGGCCTGTTTTGGGCTACTGCAGAAACACTGCGGTGCAACATGGAAGAGGATTAGTATCCTCTGTAGATACAAACAGCTCATTCTGAGGTAACAAAGACAGCAATTCTCATTTTCAGGTGATTATACACTAATGAAAACATTACTTATAAATATCAGATTCCATTCCTGCCATATTCTGCCAAAAGATCCCTGTAAATCTCACACACTGGACCTTTAAAATGAAGGTCAGATATAAGCCATTTATTTCGTTGACATCTGCAGTATGATTTGCTCGCAGCCCTGCCAGTATGACGGCTTTCTTACAAGCAGCCAAAAGTATTTTAAAGAGATATTCATCCTGTGCCATAAATATGTCTCGGGTTATATCCATTGCATAATGTACAATCAAGTTCTATTCCAAATATTTTCATTATCTCTTTAGCAATCTCTTGCCAAGATCAAATTAAAGGGATAAACCTTGAATATATTCAAGCAGTCAGCCAAATTTGACCCCACTACCTCCTGCATTGATTTTTTCCCCCTAACAGCCCCTTTGTATAAATGTAAACTTTGGAATCAAAAGCATAACACCAAGAGAAATATTGAATAAAATAAAAGAATACATAAATTCTTTCCTTTTCCAGACATGTCAGAATGAACTTTGTTTTAAGTTGAAGACAAATTATACATCTTAATTTGACTGGTCTGACACCAGATCTGGCGAGGCATTAGCAGTCCTGGTGCGAATGAGGGAAGTCGTTTCTCCACTTCCTCTCGTGTTGACTTTGGCCGGCGCACGCTAATCTGAGAACAGGCCGGAGGGCAGCAGTCTACCTGGAGCAGAGTGTCAGCGGAGTATAAAGACAGAAATGTAGTTCGAATCCATTTTTCTTCTCTTATAATCCCTCAAACGTTGCCCCTTTGCACTTGAAACACGTCTTAGCCTCTCACCCTGTGCACTCCTCTCAGTGTGCTATTCTTGCAAGCCAGCATGCAACCACAAATACAACATTCCCCCCAAAAAACTGTAAGATATTGAATCACTAATGTCCATCCGCCTCACTGTATATAATGACTGAATATACACAATCTATGCAGTGTATTCAGTAAAGCCTGCTCGCACAAACAGTATGCCCAGTGCAGCAGGGCAGTTGTGCAACATAAAACTGTGCAGCTCTGACCTCTGTCAGCACGGCGCCCTGCCTCAGGCGGCACCTCTCAGAGGTGGCTTCATATCCTGCCCACTGGTTTTGTCTTGCCTTGCCACCACCAGAATAAACACAACCAAGAGGCCACAACCACATACGTCAGAGAGGCCAACACCTTCATGGTATTGGAGATTAAAGCCTCTGGAAATTTGACTTGGAATTTAAAAAAAAGATGCATATATGATATTAATGTTGAGTGCCTCAATAAAGAGGTTCTGCACATGTAATCATGTTTTATTTTTTGAGCTGTAAAAATAATCATTACAGCATTGTGATGAAACACACCAATGCTGGTGTTAATTTTGACTTTTCTTCATAAATGTATGGCTCAAAACATTAATACACATCCAGAGCCTTGCATGGCCAATGTTGAGATAGAGTGGACAGTTTGGGACTGCTCTGTGTCATGAAATTCATATACAAAAAAGCCTCCCCAACCCCCACTCTTGAGTGGTTGTTTGAGAAATGTACTAATTTTTGTACCGATTGAGATTCACCATTCACAGGAGTTTACGCTATTTTTTTGCTAACCCTCTACTTAGTATTTACATTCTGCAGCTTATGAGGACTGTAGAAGCTCCAGTTATTCTTTCCCTTGATAGATGAGCTCATGATAAACAGCGGGATTACAGCTCCGAGCCGACACTAACCACAGACACACACACTGGAGTGAGCAGCCACTCTGAGCCGCATTAGCATTAGCTCAGCTAGCTACGACACAGAAACGGTTTTCAAAAATGATCACAAATGTGCCTCTGGCGACTGTCAAAGCTCCAGGGAGAGAGGTTTTATTGCATCTGTTTCATGGGACAACTGATGTGGATTTATATTATAAATGTTTCATGGAATTAATTGGGTAATTTTCATAAAGAAATGTTCGAGCATAAACAAGCCTAATAGAGCGGCAGGGATGAGCCCGAACACTGAAAAATGAGTTAGCATATTAGCACTACCGGTGCCCTTATCTTGAAGATAGTTTTTTTTAAATGGGGTTTTTGGTTAATTGCCTGAAATATGGATTGTGGTTAATACAAATGAGAGATTTTCACATTTCATTCTAAGCCCGAAAATACATCAGTAAATACTCCAACTGTGAGTTTGAAGGTTTTACTCATCCTAAGAAAGGCAGTTGCATAAAAGTGGGACTACACTGGTTAACATGGACATTAATTATGCCAAACACTGTTCTCTTAGAGGTGGAGACACTGAGCCACAGGACTGGTGTGCATTTGTTGTAAAGATAACCTCACAAAACATCCAAGTATCATAAACCTTTGTTCACCACAGAGCTTATTTTCTGTGCCAATGCAAAATACAGCTGAAGGTTAGTGCTGCTTTGATTCCCTCTTCAGAAAGTCCCTGCAGCACTCTATTCAAACCCAACATCAAAACACAAAAACTTGAGATGACAACATTTCAAATTTGGATTAAAACTAATTTCTAATACTTTTAGAAGCTCGATTATGTACATAAAATCCTAAATTACATCGTTAAGAGGCTGTTGTGGATTTGGTTTTCCAGTGGCTTCCAGTTCCAGAGTTTCAGTCATCTTAGTGTATTCCCTCTATGAAGAAAAGCCAGGGGGATTTTTCAATGCTCTGGTTTTCCTTAATATCCACTCTATATCAATTGTAACTTCATTAATTTCATTCAACTAAGCAGCATTTTCCTCAACTGCAACTGGATCTAGGGCTAGCGAGCTGTAGATTTATGGGTATGACATTCACAAGCAAGAGTCTCTTACCTCCTGTGGGACCCAGTGCAACTGATTTAAACCAAAGAAACATTGAGTTATGTCGTGTTATTCCCTGTTCTCGCTCAGACGAAACCTACACCCTCATATTATTGGGACCTGACATTTGCAGCAACGCGGACGCTTTGCCAGCTCCTGCCAGCTGACCTCCACCACCTCAAAAAGAGCCTCCAAGTTCATAGGTGGGATAGCCAATAGCGCATGAATAACTGCTTTAAGAATAACAAGTACACGATCAAGTCTATGTTACACTGGGGATGTGACTGCAGCCCCGCGCGTGTGCAAGACTTTCCCTCTCATTTATTATATTAAATGAGAGGAAAAAGCATGTCGAAGCTGACAGCGAATGCACGCTGCAGCCGAAATCCAATAGTCAATTTGGGTGTCATTATGAAATGTTCTGTATTGCTTAAATTGATGTCACGCATGCATTTGGCACCGTGGGAAAGATAAACTAATCTGGTCACCATCTCACCCTGGGCACCAAAATGACTGTGGCAAGTTCAAACTACTGGCATGTCATGTCATGTTTAATCAGCTCAAATGTACGTCATGTAAAGTCATGTCTCTTCTCCATAATTTTTTCCTTTGGCTATTTAAAAAGCCTCCACAGTGGCAGCCGAGGCAGGGATAATGCTGGGGAGCTAATTTGTTTTGAAGGTCAAGGGCGCGATGATGGATCCCTGCTCATCTTTTGCTGTTTAGCACCGAGAAAGAGATAATCCCTACCTGGAGCACCTCAAATCAGTCATGCTGACACCCAGTATATCTGCTAAGAAGGAAAGATCACCCACTACCTTTTTTTCCTTTCTTTTTTCTTTTTTTCTTTTTGACAATAGCGATAACCTTGACTACTCCAGATTAAGTTATATTCACCCAGCGGGGTGGTGCCTTTGCAAAAAAAAGACTGCCAGTCAATTTCAGTGTGCTGTGGACAAAATCAACAACAAAAAAGTATTTTAGCCCCTTAAAAAAGGCCCACCTAAAAGGAATCCATGTCAGTTTAAGTGTATGCTTTATTTAGAATACTTTCATCACTTTACTTTGCCACCAGGGAGCCTTTTCTGTCATTATATAGGACAAATATCGCTCCCTCCAAACCAGCCAAACTCCATTGACAAAATCAGTAATTTTACCTCACAGAACACAGGAGTCGCTGGTCTACCGCTGCCTTAATCTGTCAGTTTGTTTGTGTTATCATGTGACTTTAGTGATTTAAAAAGAGAGTTTGGATTCAGCAAAGTCACACAATAACACAAACTGACTAACAGATCAAGGCAGTTGGCGACCAGCAACTCCTGTGTCCTGCTTGGCAAAATTACTGATTTTGCCTGTGGAGTTTGGTTGGTTGGGAGAGAGCGATATTTGGCTTATCTAACTGTGATTTCCCACTGGAAGAGGCCGTCTGACAGCAAGTTTAAGTGGTGAAAATATTCTAAATATAGCACACATCTAAACAAAATGTGTAAATTCTTACAAATTTGTACTATTATTAAAACAATACCAAAAGATGGAGTTTGCTGATGTTGTAAAGTAGCAATGAAAGCTGATGAAAGCTATCTGACATGACTTAGGAAGATATCACGTTCATGGACGAGGTAATATTAAAGTTTAATTCGTGTAACATTTAGTCACATGTGCCTTCCTCACTCTCCGACACATCCAACGCCTCCTGTGTTTTTCTGAAAGCTACAGCAACTAGCAGCAGCTAGCAAAAAAAAAGCACCGTTACCTTGATTAAATTACAGATTTCTCTGAGTTTGACCATTAGTAGAAACATTTGTGATATGCAAGTACACAACTCAACAAAACTTATAACATATGTCTAGCGTTTTTTTGGCATTTTAATGCAGAAATGTTTCATATAGCTTTAAACTGGTACTTCTCTCTGCTTCTCCTAACCTGGGCCGTGGCGACCACCATCTACTGTAGCTAATACACTGACTGTGGATGAGCACCTCATACAACCCTACATCAAATAATCTGGACTATCCTTTAAATCTGCACAATGAACATAAATATTGCGTTCATTTGCACTATACACAGACCCAGGGGGAAGTAGTGAACACACTTGGGGGCGTACTTAGGAGACAATAAACATTTACAGTGCGCTAAAGATTTAAGGAGCAGGGATGGCTCCAATTAAGCTGCCGTTTTATTTAGACTTTGCTCTTTGCACAATTTATCTTCCTCTATCAACAGGTGTCAGCGAGGGCAATCCTTCTATAGATCACAATCTGAAGCGCCACCACATCAGTCTACGTACGTTAAAGAAAGCTACAAATAGACGGCATAGCATACCTACAATAGAACATCAAAAATACTTGCACGCTATGATATATTTCAACACTTCCAGGCTGGTATTTGCATAGAATTTCCCGCAAGTGTTGAACTTATCCGGTGCGTGCTCTACCTGAAGCACCCTGCAGCTCACACAGCAGGTGGTAAGTAGTTCACCGTTCTGTGTGAAATGAATGGCACTCGCAGCTCGAGCCAACATCACGACGCCTGTCAGTCTCACTGAGAGGTGAACTTTGTGTCGCAGTAACAAAGTACAGTATGAGAACCTCAGGAGATGTCAAGCTGCTTGAGATAGTAGCGTGGCTCATGGGAGGTGGCTCATTAACCTGGATCCAGACTTGCAGCCTCGCAGGACGTCATGTTGATGGAGTCACAAAGGTTATTGGATGTAGGGCACTGATTGTAATGCTCGTGTTTCAGACTGTTATCACCTTTACATTAGATTAATTTGACAGATGCTTACATTGTTTACTACACAGACTGACATTTAATGGAATTTAGGATTGAGGGTTTTGCTCAAGGACACTTTGTCATGTGGACCCTATGATAAATGGATGGCCTGCTCTACCACCTGACATACAACTGCCCCCACAGCCTTACAAATAGCATCATCACTGTCAGCTACTATGAGCTGTAAACTATAAGTTCCTGTGAAGTCAAAATCAATATTTAAGTGGTTTCATCACATCTGTTATGCACTGTACGTCGCCTATACGCCAGTATCTGTCCCAACTATGACAAAACAGTCATTTTGTAGATATTCTTGAGTATTTTTCCTGGAAAATGATTAAAAGGTATTTCTTTTCCTGGAAAATGACATTTTCTCGTTTATGATGCAGACACGGAATACATTCATTCACCAAAGCAGTGTATCTGGGGGCTGTAGCTCACCGTACAAAAACACAATTTTATAACTTTATTCACTGATTTGGGTGAAACTGGATCAAGTTTTGTGGAGAAATTTTAGTTTCCCCTCTGATGTCCTCTGGCTGCTCAGCTTCAACACAGCAATTTAGTTACAGAGTTTCCTGACGGACAGACAGCTTTAGATTTGTTGTTGCTAACCATACTGTAACTCTAAGCTGCAGTTACCGGACAACCAACCCAGGCCCAGGAGCCTCTCAGTGAACGCAGCTTCAGAGACCAACAGGGAATACAGTACCAAGGTTGTTTATGGAGTTTCATGATGGACAGATAGCTTTACTTGTTGCCAAGGCAACTTAACTAACAGCTAACTGCGATTAGCTCAGTTAGCCATGACTCAGCCCTAGGGAGCCAAAGTCAGATAACCACTGGTCTTGGAGGCTGTTTTGGTCCAGGTCTGGCCATGTTTGCTAGGAGCTCTGAGTCCCTGAAGAGTCAGCTAATATGACCGTTCTCTTTAATACATCCACTGACCGCCACAGCTGCATAGCGAGGGGGCGTAACCCACATTCAGCACTATTAGCTACTGTAAACTCTAATCAACACCCATGAAAAGTCCCTCTTAGCTGCTTGTTTTTCATGAAACATGGCAGCACTTCGCTAACTGTTTCATAGGAACTTTAAGGATGAACCTTTATCAGCCCAACAGCAAATCTTACAAAGAGACATGACGCACAAACCTCTAAAACTTCTCAAACAGTGTCCTCAAAACTCACAAGTACACTGGAGCAGTTCTTTATTTTCACATAAAAGCTGAGATAAAACCCATGGAAAAACAAGTATTCTGTACATTCCCACAGTAGGGAATTTGGGTCATTTCCACAAAAAAAAAAGAAAAAGATATTAATATAAATTTTTGCATTTATATAAGTACTAGAAAGTAGAACACTTTAAAGTCAACTTTTGTGTTTGTGCATCATTTGCATGTTACATTCAGCATAAATGATCATTATACTTTCATGTTTGCAAAGAAAATGTATAAAATATGCATGAGGTATTCTGATTTACAATCTCATAACATTTCCACTCAGTGTGCCCGATTCATTAAAACATAACAGACACCAGCGCATGACTGCACACAAACAGCTCATCAACCTCTGAGTGCAGAGCAGCATGAATCCAGATGAATGGCATTATCGACTGAGATAATCTTTCTTCAGCACTGCGCGCTGGAACAGGGGGAATAAACACCCTTACCTTCAAATCTTGTGTCTAGTTTTTCATACACGCACTCACTTGAATTCAGCATAATGACCTTTTACCGGTTCAATTGACCGTTCACTAATCCCCACTCCCCTTAGTTACTGTTGCTATGCTTTTCTTCTGCACATATATCACTTACAACAATAACGGTGGCAGATTCACCACTAAAAATTCATTGTCATTTTCGATACAGCAGATCTTTGATTCAGAGCAGACTTGTCACAATGACGGAATTTGAAACTTCAACACTAATAAAGAAAAATAACACACAGTACCCCTTTCAAAACCACAGTAAATGAAAAAATCAAGGAACAATTTGATCTAATTTCATAGCTTTGATACTTTTGATAGTATAATTAATGGATATTGTATTGTTTTAAGCAAGTAGTATAAAAAAATAATCAGTTATTTAATATTTTTGTCAACCATACAGACCGTTGATTTTTTTTTTCAGCTAAAACAATGACTGCTGGTAGCTGTAGCTAGCTAGCTAACGGTAACTCTTTCAGTTCCTTCATTTTATTGTTCCAGCTGGTTCAAAGGTCTTAAATACATACAAGTGCTACATAAAACAGGATAAACAAACTGAATACAAACACAGAGGTCAGACTGAACAAGTTTTTTTTTCTTTCTTACCAAAATAATATAGTTAGCTAAAACAGTGTACTCCTTAGCTTTGGAAGGAGTATAGCTGCTAGGGGAGACAGAAATTAGCTTGTAAGCTAAATCTAGTATCTTTTCTCTGTTTTTGATGTGAATGTATTTTGGGTGTGTTCCCTGATATAAATAAAATTTAATACACTAAACTGAGATACTATGTAGCCTATATTAGCCTATTAAACTAGTAAGCCACACATGCTAACAGAGTCACAGCTTACAAACACACTGTTAAAACTATTCTTCATGATGCTAATATCTTGTGCTTTTTTTTATTTGTAAAGGTTAAAAGACTAAAAGAGGACAAAACCCTCTAAAACCTTGAAATATTGAATATCACAAAGCCGGACAGGTCTGCTGTGCCTGGTTACAGTTGCTAAGCTATAATTGTACAATCACTGTGTGGAAAAAGGGTTCAGCAAACAGCTAATTATTTCATAAATTTGGGTCACTTACTTCCTTCTTTGACCATACCAGTGCATCCCAAATCTTATAAAAACCATAATATAATTGCCACTTATCAGAGTGATGACAGTTCTCATAATTCAAAACTGGTCCAGAAAATAACAGCAGTGAAGTACGCAGACAAGCGCAGTTCATATCATTATGCCACAGTGTCCCAAACAAGAACCTCCATCTAAGACTAGAAATTAGACAAACCTATTTTCAGGCAGCCGTACGGAGCATCAGCGCCGTTTATCAAGCTGTCGAAAATTACAATTTAACCAGCCGTCTAGCCTGCTCGGACCATATCAAATGACCGCTCAATTAAATTAAAGTGCATAGGGTTGTCTGTCTCACCGCTGGGTTTTCCAGGCCTTAACTGTGGCTTACACAGCTGTTTCTACCCTCTTCTTCATCAGATACAAGGGGAGGGGCCCCCCGTCTGTGCCACGACCAGACCGTGAGGCAACTCGATGCATATCAATCCATCTTTACTGACACAGACGCACTAGATGCATGGACATTCCCAGGTTATGTTAAACTGGCAAACTGCCACTTTCCCAAGGCGCTATATTGTTTACTTGAGTCATATTATTTAATTGCATGTTCTAGATTAATTGCATGCTAACGGGGAAAGAAAAAAAAAAAGTATATTGAGGGGAAAATACCGTTGCATAAGCTTTAATTAGAAAACCGCGCTCTACACCATTTTTAACATCACAGCTTGTTGAGAAAATTGAGAGTGATTGGCTTCAATACATTTATTTCATGCCTTCTCCGTCTCTTAATTTAGAAAATTAAATTAGCCAAACCACAATATCATCAAAAAACCTCTGCCACTGGTAATAGATCGAGTTACTAAATCTACAGCGAGGGACTGCAGGGTGTCACGCTTGGCTGCATGTCTCTGTGGCGCTGGGGTCTCCGCACACATGTGTAGGTGGAGCGGGATCATCCGCCAGAGTGCATATTTTGTGACGCAGTTGTGTCCGCGGGTGTGCGACAGCGTGTTTGTGAGTGCACATGGGCTCAAGTGTTTGCTCGGTGTGTTTATGACCCTCTCAGATCTGCAGCATTACTCATATTTCATGTCACATTTAGCACAAGCTTGGAGAAGGAAGAGCCGGCTGGCAGAGGGCAAGTCCCCTGGTGCGCGGTGGCGAGGAGGAGGGGGGGAAGGCATCGAACAAGCCGACAAGATCTCAAGCGAGACGTTCTTGTACCTTAAACTGAACACGGAAGTGGGGGGAAAAACAAGAGGGTCCCCTTCACTGACAAACACACTGGACGTCTCATAGTGTTTGGCCCAGTGGACAAGAAACACCGGCAGTCTGATCCAACCGTTTGGACCATTTTCAACCTCTCGGTGGCGCCCCAGGGGAGTCTGGGAGCGTGCAACATCTGGCCAGCCGCTGGGCAAACCCTGCTTGCCTCCATCACTTTTTCCACTTTGAGAAATTGCCTGAATCCCTGCTGTCTTTGGATAGCTTGAAGGATTGCTTGCTTGTTTTTGCTGAGACTAAAGGGTTTGAAAATTGAAAAGAGGGCACTCCTCCTCCTCTGTTAGCTCTAATAAATGTTGTGCAACGACCATAAATAAATGTTCTGAAAGGATTACTGCCAATGATGCGTTGGGTGTAGATTGCTATAGCTTGCTTTAAACCCTGGATATTAAAGCAAAACAAAAACAAATGTTATTTTACTTCATCTGGAAGATGGACTTGTGTTAGGGACTGCACAAAAATTATTTAGGTTGTCAAAAAACGGGGAATGATTGTATGATAATTAGTGTGTCTCAAAACATTAGTCCTTTAAGAATACAACATTTTCTCACCTCATTCTATGTGCTCCTTTTTTCTCTTTTTCTATCTCACCCCTGAGAGCCAGACAGGCCTGCAGTGCTTATGAGGCAGTTCAAGCACATTTAACCTCCCTCTTCATTATAATATTTGTTTTTGCTGAAATGCATATTTTATTTAAACCTTCCCTTGTGAGCTTCTTTATATTAAAACATTTGCTACATCATAAGAGTGCATTTTGACATTTGCAGAGGACAGTAACAGTCCCGTCCCACAGCCTTGATACAGATATGCTCATTTTGAGAAACACCAAACGTGGATATTAAATGTAATTTGTGATTAAACATTATCTCGAGCGAATAGTGTGTCATTTTTTGCAATTAACACGAGCTAGAGCTGGTGCTCAGGCCCACACATTCAGTGCAGCGCTCATGGGTCAAAAATAGAGGGTGGGATATTTAGTAAATTAAATGCCATCATCTGTTTGCTGTAAAATGGGTAATTGCTTATTATCACTTCTAATGTGAGTATTGATGGCGTAAATTGTGAAAATGTACTGAATGTTCTATTAAGATAATAACTGTGGACGATATGTCATGTCCACTAGTCTCTCTCACATTAAATCAATAAGGAAAAAACAGTTTTAGACGTTGTGAAGAAGTGTAGGATCATGGGAGTTATTATTTTCATCGTTAAACAACCACCATATAAAAAACTGTCTGACGTGACTCAGGCAGAAGTTTTATTCATGTATGTTTAGTCACATTTGCAACTGAGACTCTCTGATGTATCCAACGTAGCGCGCGTTTTCCCAGAAATTATACACTTTTAGTTTTAGAAACCCTCAAAGATTTGTATTTCAAAATAATTTTCACAGTGGGCTGTGAACATCATTGTGATTGTTATTTGCAAATAATATATGAATTTATTAACCATTATTTGCTTTCACTTTCATGAGTTTACTCATTAAAGTTTATCTGAAGGAGAAAAGTAAACAATCTCAACAAAAGATTATAAAGTTGGCAAAACTTTTTCAAAGCTTAAGAGTTTGAGTTGGGCTCAAAACTCTTGAAAGTTTGCACTTTCTCACCTTTTAGCATTTTTAATGCTAAATGTTAATCATTAAGTTGTACAAATGTCTTACTGTAGTATCACTTTAAGATATTGGGCGGAAAATATTGCATTTTTTCAAGGACAGGGTCAAATTAAAATGTTGTTAACATTTGGGAGGGTCTTGTGTTTTTAAAACACACTCCAATAACTTTCATACAGTCCCTTGCTGGATCAGAAAATGACAAATGACTTGGTGTCAAGGTAAGCTGTTTTTGGACTTAAAAAGTGAACATAACATGGAACAGCCCTGTGCTCGTGCTGCCCTCAAGTCTGTGGACTTCACAGTAAACGATGCATGCACACAAATAAAACAAACAGACTCAGCAAACGCCATACATGCATTGTTTTCAAAATTAAAGACATCTTGTCAAAGATGCCCATGAATGGTGGCAAGACCATATTAACCATAGTTTGCATGTCAGGCACACGCTGGTAAAATTATAGCTTCCTGCCGTGGCACATCCCAATGCCTTTTTTTTTTTTTTTGCACACCAGCCTGTTTTATTTGTAGTGCCTGTTCTTATTAGGCTGATGGAGTACAGAGCAACAGCATCTGTGGCCCTCACCCCCCACTCTCCATGCCTGCTAGGGCTGAGAGGCCTGGGGCACAAAGCCACAGGCGGTGGGGAGGGAGGGGGGGTGGGTGAGCGTGCTGGGAGCGCCTCAGGGGTTCCTAGTTCTCTTTGCTTGTCTGGAGCCCAGAATTTCCATGAGACGGGTGAAGGCTGGCATCATCGTGCTTTAGTTGGTGATTTGAAATTGATGACAGACACTGGAAAAATCAGCCTTACATTCAAAAGGAATGAAATGAGAATTGTTTCACGGAGACAGGCACTGGGGGCTAAATTGCATTCTAAATCAGAGAGCATGTATAATGTAGTTTGCATTTGACAATTTGCGAGTATCGTGCCAATAACGGTTCAAAAACAAGAATTACTGACTATATATCAAAAGTATAATCTGGAAACCTTTAATAAGACAAGCTGCTAAAATAACTAGAATATATTAAAAGAATCCACAGTGAAATTTTCTTGTAATTAGAACAAAAGTTATGTTTATATTCACAGTAACTCACCAGAATTCATTGTGTGTATCCTTTTAGTCTAACAAACTTGTTGAATGCATTTCTCTCCACAAAAAAAAACCAAAAACATTATGTCATTTCTGCCACTAGCAGTCTCTCACATTAAAGCAATGACGGAAGAGGTGGTTTGATGATGATGATGTGAAGTGGCGTGGGATCACGGGAGTTGTTTTCTTCAAACAACACAGGTAAAGAAAATCTATCTGACATGACTCAGGCAGAAATCATGATCATGGACGAGATAATATAAAAGTTTTATTCACATTACTACCTGACATATACGCCGTATCAAACATATCCTGTGTTTTCCATGAAGTTATAGCAACTAGGTAGCAACGGCTAGCAGGAAACGCACCGTTACCTTGAATAAATTACAGATTTCTCTGCATGTGAACACTGTTGGAAACATTTGGGATAATTTAAAAACACAACTCAACATAACATATGTCTAGCTAGTTTAATTTTTAATGCGATGTATTTTTATATCAAAATGTAAATGTTTTCTCTTCCCGTAAAACAAAATATGACGTGAGCTTACGTAGGCTTAAACCAACCAATTTCAACCAACACTATCATGACATCCACCCATGAATCAATCTTCATCTTTTAGCGGTACAGCGCTAAGATTTATTTGTTAGCTAGCGCACAACAGCATGCTGTGCCTGCCAAGCCTCTTTCACTTGAGAATGCGTCACGATACGGAAGCTAGATGCTCCTAAAATGACTGTCTTCTCACAGTCTAACAAACACGTTGGAATAAAACACTTGTGTTGAAGTATTTTAAATTCTGCATTCTTTACATCCAGCTCGTGTTGTTTTCTTCCCTGCTTTTGTTGGTACATTTCAACCTATCTTACAAGTGTTGACACACCACCTGTAGGCTGATCTAATGTGAAACCACTGGAGGGAATGTGTGTATTAAGTCAGCAGGTGTCCAAATTAAAAGCCCCATAGCGCTACTCGAGGTATGCAGAAAAATAAAATAAAATGTTGCAGTGGCCATTTCAGTCACCATAGTGAACAGTGGACCAGCTGTTCCACATGGATGTCACATTAGAAAAGGCCCCCCTTGTCTATTAGAGTCTCTTTGAATATTGGCGGGTCAGGGATGAGTATGTGGGCTCGTGGAGGGGAGGCCGAACTTAAGCCATCACAAAGGAGACTTCAGTGAGAGGATGACCGCAACTTTCAATACCGTGTCAGAGGGCGCCCAGAGGATAAAGCGCCGAGTTTGTGAGCCGTCTTTTGTGGAGGATTTGCCACCCACCTCTCACAGAGGAGCAGTGGATCCTGGGAGAAGGAGCATCAAAAGGCAACCAACAGCAGCGATCCCCACCTCCTGCACTGAAGGTTACAGGGCAATCCAAGGAGGGGTAATGTTGTATCACCACCACCACCAAAGGGCCCCTCATAGGTGCAGAAACTCAAGATACTTTGATCCTGCAAACGTGATTCTTATTCATTCTTTTATTCTGTATTTTAAAAAACGAATTTGCCTCCACGCAGGTTAAAGAAAAAGGATCTACATGGGGAAATTAGAAGAGTGCAATCAAGAGTGCAGACCTCCACCAGGCAACCAATGGTGAAGCACCTACTGCAATGCCACCACAGCTGCCAGATGTAATCAGCAGAGATTAGTTTTTGCATAAAATCGTCCCAGTTTTCCTCAAGGTGCATAGAAAAGCGTAATGGTACTGATCCTCCTGGATTCACTTTAACAAAATTACACAAAAATGTAATAAGGAAACAGCAAATGGGATGATGAGTCTAAACTTCTCAATTTGAACATTAATTACAACATTTTGATTTTTATTCCAAGCATTACGAGCAACCAGGTAGCCTTACAACAACAGCTGAAATTCTAAATACTTTGCACTTGATGTCCCTTACTCATAGGTTGGAGCCTGCATGTCTCAGTGGGAGTTGTAGCTATTCAGAAAGTTTTGGCAGAGGGCTGATTAGATCGCCCCCACTACCTGAATTTAATTCCAGTAACCAGTATCATGTTCACTTTTTCAGGTTAATAACAAATGAAATTTCATGAAAATCTGTCCAGAATTAAGCCAACTGCAGTCCATTTTTGCAGTGAAGTCTGCATCTCTCATTTGTTTATTAGCAGACCTTGAATGCACCATGGTAACTGTGCAGATGCTTGGGCTGGGTATCACTACCCGCTACCAAATTACAATAACAGTGCCCTTAAAGTGATACAGATACCGACAGAATGCTGTGTTCGATACCTTTTTTTTTTTACACAGCTCAGCTGTCCATCCTGGAGTTTCTTTATAAGCTGCTTCATCATGTAAGTCATATTCATTTTTTCCTGAAATATCTCCTCCCCAGTTTATGCATTTATTTTCATCAGACACCACATGTCTCTCTGGTAGACGCACAGTGTTATAAGTCAAGATTGTGGAGATTTATTCATCTTGTATCATGTACGAATAACTTTAGTGGCTCATAACATATCAGGTGTGGATTTAATCTGCAAAACCTCAGATTTAAGATGAAATGAAACTTTTCTATGGATGTCAGTTTTTGAACCACGACAAAGGCCATAATTGTGCCAGAAACAGATTAAGAAAGCAATGTTTTTAGCCTAGCAGTTGTTGATGACTGACTATCTGCCCTTATTAAGAGGAGTGAGGAGTTGAGAGTTGGTATAATATAGATTATATTTAGGGTTTAAGGAGGTCCTTTACTTTTTTTTTCAAAAGTTGTGTATCACCACAACCACAAGAGGTCTTTGAACATACAGTCATATGTGCAGATCAGCGGCAGACAAGCTCCAGTCCTGTTGGTCACTCACACGTGCACACATAAGACCAACTGAACGAGGACACAACAACAAAATCCCCTCAAACATCACACCTGAGTAGATACATAGACGACCAAGAAATGTGTTAATGCACAGTAGCACATTGAAAAGAAATAAAAAACCTTCCACTGTATCAAACAACTTGGGTGACATCCATTGACGAGGAGCTGATGCACAACAAAGTATCTCAGGGCTACAAAACTACACTAGAATAACTTTGCTTCACCTTTAAACAGTTTGAATTTCATTGTCCAACTTTACGCTCTGATGACGCAGAAAGAGCAATGAATCCGAAAAGGAAAACATTCATTTTATTACAGAACACAGCCTATTTTTGGAGCAAATGCATGTCAAATAAAATTTTTAAAAAAAGGAGACAATTATTTTATTCAACTGTGGGGTGTGCCTTTATGTTGTGGTGATGGAAACCCCTTCATTTGACTCCAAGTAGTAACCGAAGCTGCAGCCAAGGCAGGATCTCCAAGCTTCCTACTTTATAATTCCACACAAAATGACGATTGAGGATCACCGCCAGGAAATGTTCAAGGACACGTGAGACGAACCATTAGGCCTGAGCATTTTCAGTTCCCCTCCATTCTTTTGGCCCCCGTCTTCATCCTCCCAGCCTGAGGTACTTCAATCTGCGGCGGAGTGCTGTTGTGACATCGCTCATATAAAAATCATGTCATCTCCTCTCCATTCAGAGTGTCCCCTCAGGTTAATGTATAGTAAAAGGAGGAAAAAGTGTGCCACCCTTTCAAACCCCACAGTCATTACGAGCGCTTTCAGCTGGCAAGCCTCATCATCTCCCATAAAAACTGCTGTGTCAAAGGTATAAAGAGACCATCTGTGCTATTTCCAGCATCCTGCCCTTTAGAATAAACCTCGAGTGAGAAGTGAGAATTAGGGCAAATGCACCACTTCTTAGAATTCATCATGATAAATCACGTCATGTTGCAATTTATTGGGACCGATGTAAAATCTGAGCTGAATGAGTCGAGCTTTTCATGCATAAAACGACTCCTGCAAGATGTTATTCACTGCGTGGAGTACATTATCCTCATGATTTACATGTAGATACCCTGTCAAGCAATTTAGCAGCAATCAAAATCATAATTGCCCATTCCCCGTTGCCTTCAGGCGAGGCTTCCCAGGCTCCGTCTTTAGTCTCCGGCCTGCCTCGCTCACAAAGGCGGCCTAACCTGACTCACCTAACCAAAAGCATCTGGTCCCAGTGGCTACCTGGAAGTCTGCTTAGCTTTACCTAGCACTCAGTAATTACATGGCCATTAGGGCACCTCCCAGCACCAAACCACACAGAGGGCGAAATTCAAAAGCTGTCAGTGATTAATTACCAGTTGCCCACTGAGTTGAGGATATCTGAGGGGATTGGCACAAGTGTAATTGTATCAGGCCACTGGGATTACACACTTTGTGAGGCGGAAAAAGGGGAGTGTAACCCAGCTTGGCCAACAGGAGCTGAAAAGGAGTGATAGGTTGAGAATTTTGTGAGCTGTGTGTGTAGTTTTGATTCTCCTTAAGTGATTCATATCTAGACTTGAGAAGGCAAAGCAAGCCAAACAGATATTGCTGCATCTGCTTCTGGTTTTATTTTGAAAATCTTCAGATGTAACAGCCAGCTGATGTGACCTCCCGCCGCCCCTTTGCCCTTGACAACCAGTGACGGGTGTTTAGTGGGGAAAAACAAGCGCATTACAAGTTGTTCGTTTCTGTTTTCTCAAGAGCACTTTGGCCGGTGTTTAGCTGCCAGGCTTTTTGAAGCGTTAACTCAAGAAATGAAGCAGAATGGGAAAAGGGGATGGGGGGTGTGGTGGGGGTTGAGGCGTATGGGTGAGTAAACAGGGAAAGAGCAAAGCACCAGTGCTTGCTGACTGCACATTTTATTATAGTCCCATTAAACAACAGGCCCTGCTAGGAATGCAGATCTCAGGGGAGGAGAAGGTACGCGAAAAGATGAAAATGAAAACTGCCCGCCAATGCTGAAACAATTATTAGGAGCCGCGCTTCACAGTGTGCCACACTGAGTGGGTGTGACTTCCGAGACTTCAAGCCAACTTGGTTTTGTTTGCTTTTCCCCCCACAGACCCAAGACTATTTACACCAATTGTGTGGTGTAAAAACAGTTTGTCGAACAGAGCAGTGGGCTTCAACATGAAAATGGTGCGGTGTCCCTTCTTACAGGAGTACTCCTCAAATATAGCATTGCACTTACAATATATAACATAGACGTGACATGGGTTTAACAGTGGAGGAAAAAAGTGTCAAAATCAATTGAATTTTGTTATGCTAGCAGCATCTAATGTAGCCTTGAGCTGCTAGCCTCAAGTAGAGATGAGGAGCAGTAAGCAAATTTCTTTCTAACTCCACACCGCTAGATGTTTTTTCCACTTTAATTCAAACAATCAAACACATATGATTTAGTGCACTGCTATGCTAGCAGACAGTGAGGCAGTATTGAGTCACAGTTGTGCTTCGAGCTAAATGCTAATATCAGCATGCTAACCAAGCCCCCAGGAAGTATGCCAGGCTTTGAAGCAAATTTGACAACTTGCAGCCCAAAAACACTTTTTCCCATAATAACATTGTGAAAGAAGTGACTGTAAAAGGGTGAACACGTTGAGAAGAGCCGCATGATAAAATAATTTTATTCCCATCCAAGTTAGTGGAGGGCTAAAGTGGAAGTTAGGCTGCTCGGCCGGAGGAATCCTCTAGTGCACTTGCTTAATGAGCCGCTCAATGCGGATATATATGAGTTAGATCTGAGTAATTTTATACCAGAAGTCAGCTTCATGCACCACTGAGCACTGAGGAATGGCCCACCTCCAACAATGTATCCCATTCTCCCTAATAATCCATGATGCTAACATGCTCTTGACGAAAACGCCAACATACTAACGCTGAGCAGGTATAATGTTCACCATCATTGTTTAGCATTGTCAACATGCTAACTAGACCCGAACACAAAGCTGAGGTCGAAGCCAATGACATAAGTTTGCAGGTAATTCCTCATAAACCTAAGTACTGGACAAAGTTGCAACCATTCATCATAAAGGGAACATGAATGTTCAAGACAAATTTCATGGAAATCCATCCAATAGTTGTCGTGATATTTAACTCAGAACCACAAATGTCAACCTCTTATTGGCTGTGGAGGAAAAGATGTTGTTTTCCATGTCTGTAACTTAGTTTTGTTCAGACTCTGAGGCTTGAAACAGAGTTAGCCTGATAGCTGTACTGAGTAAGATAAGCAAGAAAACAATAACACAAATAACTGCACAATTCAAATCAACACACACATGGCATCATCCGTCAGCCTAACCCTAATCACCACAGTTAGTTGCATTCATTCTCTGAGGACCATGAATGTCTGTACAATGTTTTGTGCCAATCCATCTAGTAGATTATGAGATATTTCACTACAAAATAAGAATGTCAGCCTCATGGTGGCACCGGAGGAAAAAGTCAGACAGATTCATTCTTTGGGCACCGTGAATTTGTGCGACAAATTTCATGACACTCTATCGAAAAGTTGTCAAGACTTTCTCAAGACAGATCAATGTCAATATCCTGGTGATACAAGCGGACACGTCAGCAGATAAGCGAGTCTGCTGCATTACTTCTTTGAGGGCTGTGAATGTCTGCACAGAATCTCACAGCCATCCATGTAATAACCGTTCAGCTGTTTTCGCCTGGACCCAAGTGGTTGACCGCTCGGCGAACGCTGCCATCCCTGGAGCCACGCCTAGTGTGGCTAAGAACAATCTCAGGTTCAGACCCGATCACAGCCTAAGTGTGAAAATGCTTTTAGCCTCTCAGACGCTAATAACGGAGTGCTAAATGACAGCGATCCCAGACACCGTTTGGATGACAAATGGCACCATAAAAAACTAAAAAAAATCCACCTTCATTAAGCAAGATTTACATCAGCATGAATAAAATATGCTTTAAGTTCACAACAGACTTTCTTTGATAAAGACGGCACAAACTTCCACCGATTCAGAAGCAACCTATAAAACATCCTGAAGCTATGGACCATTGCTCTGTCTTTGCAACCACTCCATCTTCTTTGACAGCAATAAAGTGAAGACTGTGAAAAGCACATTACGGTCCTCCCCTCAAAGGAAAAAAAAGCCACATCTGAGCCAGAGGCTGTCTCCTAGACAGAAGAGAGGATAAATATTGAGTGAACCCATTCAGCATTCATACAGTACAAAGATATTTGGCCTGAAGAAGCCCACTCCAAAGCATTAGCAAAGTTGCATGTGTAATATACTTACACAGCATGAATGTTCCTATATTAGACTACATATTCTATAGGCTACTGATGATATATGTGTTTTTTATGGAACTATAGTTCAAAAACTACAGGATAAGTACAAGGCATGAAAAAGAAATTGAATCAAATTTGGGAATGCCAAGAGTTCCAAGATCGAGCTCGGTGCCGCCTTGGTTTCAGCGTCGTCGCGCTTCATTTGATGTGAAATGTTTTCATTGTTTTATTTCTGCCCTTTACAGAAATGTTGTGGGAGAAAATAAATAGCAGACATATGATAGGGATTGAGAACAGAGAGCAGCGTGATTTTGAGAGTCTCATTATGGTTAATACTTCCAGTACTTCAGGCTCAGTAATTCAGACGTTCCCACTCAGCAGATGAGTCACTCGCAATTGATAAACCACTTCATTTAGGATTATTACTTTCACCAGCCTTGTTTCTTCTTTCACTTATGTCTCATTATGACAGATGTAATAATCATTTGCTGCATGGATGTCGTCAAGGGGGAGTCTGTTTGTTTGATGGAGAGGTCAGAGGTCAGGGACAACAACAGAACAGTCCCTGGCTTTCATAAGGATTCAACATCTTTCCCAAGGACGCTTCCGTCCTGCAGCCCAGATGCTTTCAGACACCTGGACTGCCCATCCGCAGATCCGACCACAAGACTAGTCTGCACAACATCACAATCAGGACTTTTCCAGAGAGGCCACTTGCAGTATGTTCACGCTTATTGCATCACTTTCCCATCCGGATTTGATCCCTCTTCGTCAAACTTTCAAAAAGTTGTCAAAGCTTGTCAGTTTCCTGCAGCATGGCGTCCACCTACTGTAGCGGTTCAGCAGCTAAGTCTATCAGAAACAAGCATAAGGTCCACAGATGCCTCACTGAGAGCACTTGGAAGCATTGCTAACATGTACAGTGACACGTTATTTACAAAGGCAAGATATCACACTTCGTTCTGACTTCAAGGTCTCCTTTTATCCACACAGAGGGGCTGAGTAACCCGTTTGACAAACCTTTGCTATTCTGAAAACTGATGATCGTCAGTGACCTTGTAGACAGCAACCTTTTTTTTCATAAAGGGTTCATAAGAAAGAGAGCACAAAATGCTTTGAGCAAATGCTTTATATATACACACGTGTCTGATGGAATCCTAAAGAAATTCACATACCCTCACTCTCCTGTGAAAACCTGCATCTGCTAAGAAAAACATTCCTGTTTTCAACTTTGTCGTAATGCATTTTTCAGATAGTCCAGCAACTTTTTATGTTTTTTTATTCAGCTTAAGAAATAAGATACATTTACCACAACCCTTCTGTTTATCTGTAAAGTGTAACTATTCTCAAACCACGACCAAAACCACAACACAAAAGTCCACAGTCTCCAATTGTGATTCCCATCTATATTCCATATCCTGGCATACCCTACCCCCAACATGGGCAGTATGTATGCACTAGTTTTCAGAGAAGCCTTTTTTTTAAAACTGTTTTCTTACGCAGACTGGTTGCATCTGCCACTAGGGGTCCCTCTCACATTAAACCAATAACAAACGACGGAGTTTGACGATGTCAAAAAGTAGTAGTGGGATCATGGAAGTTGTTCTCATCACTTTATATAATCACCATAGCTGATGAAGATCTATCTGTCGTGACTCAGGTAGAAATCATGTTCATGGTATTAAAGCTTTATTCATGTTACGTTTAGTCCTTCCTCACTCTGATTTATTCAACATGTCCCACGTTTTCACAGTTATTTGGGATAACGCAAGTACACAACTCAACAAAATATATAACATATGTCAAGCTTTTTTTTTTTTTAGACATTTTAGCTTTAATCTACTGTCATAGTGCTCTTTAGTTTTCTTGATATTCAAATCATAGCTGAGTTAATGAAATCCATAAATTATTCCAATATTTTTTCTAATTCAGTTCCTCTCATCCCACCAAAAAAGCAAGCAAACAAACAAAAAAGGGAGGAGGTACGAAATGAACTGTGACGCAAAAATTAAGGTCTGAACTGAGTCATGGATTTGGAGAATCGTTCCACCCATGTTTATCTGACTAGTTTAATATCATCAAAATTGGAGAGTCATGGTTTTCATTCAACAGAGACAATAAGCTATTCCTTTGATCAGCACCAGAATAACAAGAATCATACACAATAAGCAGAGTTTCAAGACCTTTATCGGTTGTCCAAAACCCTTAGTTGATGTATAACAACAGAGAGAAAAATCCTTTATGAACTCATTTTAATTTTTAACTGCGCAGCAATCTGAACTTTACATTTTTCGTCTCATCATCCAGTCATTCAGAGGCAGCACTGATCATTTTCTCCCACTGATGCACAACAGTAAATGCCATGATGAAATTCAGAGACAGTCAGACTAAACGTGCAGCGTTCCCTCCAACACCGCTGCACTGACTAACCCAACCTCGACTCCATCCCCAAAATGCTGAGAATGCCGACCCACGCTGAAGGAATAAACGTTTCCATCTACTGGCGGGAAATGTGAATTTCAGGAGGATTTTCTTCCCCTCCAAAGTGGACAAGTGAGCAGGAGGAGGCAACATC
>JAJHUR010089646.1:0-22402 GCA_027495735.1 Lutjanus campechanus
GGGGGGACTCTTAAGTGTATTTTAGGAGGAATTTATTGCCTATTCAGTTTGGCAGTTTCTCACTTACTCATTATCCATCAATTCAGCCTCTGCGTCTGTCTGTTTATACTTCCAACTCTATAATTTCAAATTGGCCAGCGGACATTAAACAGCATGAGTAAGCAGCCGTGGCCGTCAGTGTTTTGGTTGTGTTGCTCTGCTCCATCATCTCACAGCCATTAGCACACTGAATATTTCATCATGTAACTCTTCCTCTATTACTCCACCATTAATGTAGCCTACTTTTCATATCCCTTCACATAAACTCTCGCACACCCAACCAGCACTGTTGACATTCATTTTATGATTCTACGTGGGGAGGAAATCCTTGGGAAGAGAAAAGCTAAATAATTTCTCCTCGTTGCTTCGGGGCTTTATGAGCACCACTCATTAATTAAAGGGAATGTATTAGTCATGACTCCCACCGAAACCTTTGCATATTAATGAGGAGTGTGTTTTTGCGAGTGTGTACCTTGTGAGTGGAGGCCGCCTCAGGCCAGGTCCTGACTGGCACTTAAAGACATAGTTCACGGTTTGATATAAAAAGATACTTCAGCTGTGCAGCTCTGTTGTAAATCCCCACCACAGCGTCATCAAGGGCTGCTTTTTAATGTATTGTTTATAATTATCTAAAATCACGTTACATTCCAATTGAAGATGTATTTACTGCAGCTTAATCAGTTTGATAAGCTCAGCAGCAAGACTTGAGTCAATAAACACGTTGCCAAAAATCAATTAATCCCATATTCATAAGCATCAGCGCGATCCATAATTATTATTTCATGTTGTATAATTATGTTCTCTTAAAAAATGCATGAATCAGATTTCCCTTTTTCTCTGATAGCGCATTGCGACTTAAGCGGGGCTGTGGTGGCCTCAGGTCAGCTCCAGAGCAGCCTCATTAGGATGTTTCAGTGTGGAGCTCATTAGCTGAACATGTATGTCATGTGTAACATGTTGATTCTGGCGTGATTAACACACCGCAGCAGGGGGACGCAGCGCTGAACTGTGGACTTGTGGAAGAAACTAGATCTGACAGAGATCTGTCAGTATTGTTTAGTATTGATGACATGATAAACTGATGAGTCATAATTAATTAGTATGCAGAATATATTTTATTTACATGTCTATCATCTCAAAAAGGAGATTTGAAGTATGCCCTTTTCATGGAAAACAACCTGTGAGTGCAACCTGATGTAACCCCTTTGTAACCACCAACATTTTGATTAGTAAATACCTACTTTTTGTCAGTAAGTGTTATGGATCATTACATTTATTATTAATTGCATTGCGTGGATTGTCTACTCCGAGTAGGGAATGAGTCCTTACCCCAAGAGAGGGAGTTCCTGTATCTTGAGGTCTTGTTCTGGAGCGAGGGGACAGTGGAGTGTGGCGAATCGGAGCAGTGGGAGCGGTACTGCGCTCGCTTTACTGCACTGTTGTGATGAACAGAGAACTTAGCCAGAAGGCAAAGCTCTCGATCTACCACTTAATGTTCGTTCCTGCTCTCACCTGCGGTCATGAGGGGTGGGTCATGACCGAAAGAACGGAATGGCAGCTGAAATGGGTTTTCTCAGCAGGGTGGCTGGCATCTCCCTCAGGGATAGAGTGAGAAGCTCGGTCATCCGTGAGGGACTCTGAGTAGAGCCGCTGCTCCTTTGCGTAGAAAGGAGCCACTTGAGGTGGTTCGGGCATCTCGTGAGGATGCCACCTGGTCGCCTCCTGAGGGAGGTGTTCCAGGCACGTCCACCTGGGAGGAGGCCACGGGGCAGACCGAGGACTAGGTGGAGGGATTATATCTCCACCCTGGCCCGGGAACACCTCAGGATCCCCCAGTCAGAGCCGGTTAATGTAGCTGGGGAGAGGGATGTCTGGGGTCCCCTGCTGGAACTGTTACCTCTGTGACCTGATTTCGGATAAGTGGTTGAAGATGGATGGATGCATTTATTTTGCAATTTAACTAATTAAATATTCCTCAACACTGCTATGCAGGGTTGAGAGGGTTACTTTAAAAATGTATTCTGATACAGTTACTAATTACCTCTCAACAAAATGTATTTTGTAACCTAATCCAAGTATTTAGGGCTGCAAATAAGAATTATTTTCAAAATTGATCAATCGATTGATGTAAATGGTCATAAAATGGTGAAATATGTTGATCAAAGCTCGAGATGATGTCCTCAAATGTCTTCTTTTGTCCACAACTCAAAAATAGTGAGTTTACTGTAGGAGAGGAGTAAAGAAAGCAGAAAATATTCACATTTCAGAGGCTGAAATCATCAACTTTGTTTCATTAAAAAATGACACGAAGCGATTAATCATTTAATCCTGTCTCAGTCTTGTCACTTGAAAAATGTATTGTATTCCTCAAGTCTTTCCTCATTCATTGTCAATTAATCTGTCTGCAATCTTTTTCCATTAGTTATCAATTAGTTTGTCCAGCTGTTCCCTTTGTTGTGTGCAGTTTATTTATTTATTGATTGATTAACTGATTTAAAGACAAAAAATGGCAAGATTTCCACCCAGTTCTCTTCTATGCCTGGCAGAGATAATGATGGCTGAATTCCATTCAGCTGCTTTGGTTTCAGGGCCCTGGTGGCTCACTGTCACACTGTGATGGCTCACTGGAACACTTGACCAGAATAGAACAGTACCACTGTTAATGTTCTTAGCAACATCCGTGCTTTTCCTGCAATGACAAATCAAAACATCAGCAGGCCTGTTGGTTGGTCGGGGTGTCTGTGCAGTCTGGGAGGTAAAAGCTGAAATAGTGGAAACTTCCCACTCACTATGCCTTCTACACAGTCTCACGGCAGTTTGTGAAATACTCACGAAATGTAATCTGTTAGATTTCTGTATATGCACAAGAATTTTACTCAGCTTTCAAACTAACGTCTTATCCACTGTTATTGTGATTCCACAGTAGGGGTGGGTGATGTCTACCAAACTGGCATATGACCAGAGGCAAATTTAGGGGGTGGCTATTGAGGCTCAAGCCCCGAATGTTTTCTCAAAATCCCCTAATCTTTTACGTTTTGAAAATGACATTGGACAAGTAATATCTCTCAGTCTCTCACTGTGATTGGCATGTCGTCTCTCTGCATGTGTGTGTCGATGTGCAGTACTGGAGTCAAACAGAGGGGCAGTAATATGCCACCAATGGGCATGTAGCCCACCTAGCCTGCCCTGAAGAAGTGTTTCATTCTCACATGCGCTTGTCATCGTGTATGGACCATAGACTATAGAAAGTGGTCCATCAGCAGCAGCAGCAGCTGCCAGTGGACTGCAGACAGATGATATTTCAGGTGAATCTTCAGGTGTAACAGTTAATATAACGCATAATGGAGATGCTTAATATAGTATTTCTGGATGATTCATTGCTTTTGTCTGTATATAGTTATTTGAAATTCAAATTAATTCATTTAATTTGTGAAATTAAATTTTGTCTGTTTACAATGATAGAAAGATGCTGAGAAAAAGGAATGAAGAAGAAAGTGATGAAAATAAAGGAGGGACGGGGGAGGATGATATTGATGAAAGCAAGTCAAGAAAATTAGATAAGTGTGGAAATGAGCGATAGAGTGCAGAGGAAAGGACTGTAGAAAACCTGGCACAACATTGCACAAAGCAGAAGAGGGAGCAGGACAAGAGGAGAGAGATGGGGGGGGGGGGGTAAGAAAGGTGTGAAAAGCAGAAGTTAAGAGAAGGAGAGAGGAGAAAAATGTGTGATGAGGAGCCAGGAAGAGAGTGGAGAATTGGTGAGAGGAGGACAGAAGCGGAAGTCTGCTTTTAAGGAGTTAGGAAGCGAGGAGAAAGGGAGGAGTGAAAGAGAAAAGTGAGGAAAAGAATGAAGGTGAAAAATAGGAAACGAGATGTGAAAACCTGTGGAGAAAGCAGGTAGAGATTAGTGAAGAACAGAGTCGAAATGGACAGCTGAGTGCATATAAAAGACTAGATGTAGAGACAAGTCTTCCAGATCATATGAGACAGTGATCTGAACAATGACTTCAACCAGTTGCTGACTGAATCTTGAGTTAGTTAAGACATTTGTTAATGTCATTAAAAGGTGTGGATTTATGTGTGTTAATGTGTTTTTCAGCACCTTTTGTCCGCTTTAAGTTCTTAAGACGTTTCAGTAGAGGCGCAAAATATTTTAATGTGTGCTGAAGCAAAAAAAAAAAAAAAAAATCATGATGTACGATCAGTGTTGGGTTTGGAAGAGTCTTTTTCTCAGCACCACATGCAATGAACAGCAGCAACAGATCCTTTTAAATTCCTCTCCCACATGACAAAAAACGAACTTCTCCAACAACTCTATGGCCACTCTGAGGGGACTCACTACCTCAGATACAGAAAGCTTTTAAATTACAATGTTAAGTGACGGTAGAGGACGCGGTGGTCGTTGACCTTCAGCCATCGGGATGGAAGATGGCATCATCCACTGGCCCAACCTATTCCGTGCTCAATTTAACAACAATAAATATTGTGCATCAGGTTATACTTTCAAAATAAAGCTTGCTGAGAAACATTTAACATTTCTAGTTTGAAATGATCATGGTTTGGGTTTAAATAACTACCTCTTTAACACATTTAGTATTGACCATTGGTCTCATTTGGGAACTGAAGCCAAGTCTCTCGAAGGAAAATCCTGTGTCTGGCCCTCTCATCCACTTTGTCCGCTACCTTATGTGGACTTTTTCTCTCTTTATGCTATATTCATCCTTATTAATTTGAAAGTCATGCCAGCTGTCACAGGAAAAATGGACATTTCGTAAACTGCTGTGATGCTGAGCTGCACTAGCAGGTGAAAAGAGAAAGCTTAAGACACCAGTTGTCATGACTGTAACACGTCACGTCTGTAGCCTTCCGTGGGCCGACAGTGGCGTTATCTGAGGCAATTTCACATTCCAAATTGGAAGAAAATGGGAGAGTAAAGTTGAAAAAAAAAAAAAAAAGTGTAGTCATTTGCATGCAGCTTCAATCTTACACCCACAGGTCCTTTCACCCTGTGTTTGGAGCAGTTCAGCTGAATTGTTGGGCCTCATTTGGATTACCCAGCAATCAAAGTTGGAAACTGTCCCAAGGCTGCAGGCTCTCAGGGGCACCAGGTTCAGTGTGTGTCACTTGGTTTGTGGTTTGAGTAACTGCCGATTTGTGGATTTATAGCACATGAACTAATATCATATTTTAGCTCTGTGTCTAAATGTTTTATTTTATTATTTCAGTTGATATGGTTCTTTCACAGTGAAATCTAATTGACACCTGACACACTGTTGGATATTCCATCACAGGAGTACTGAAGCTGAGGATTCACAACTACTTACAATGCATTAGTGAAAAAAACATTAAAATGTTTATTAAACTTCTCGAACCACTAATGCAGCATAATTAATTAAATTGCTGCCCACACTTACTCTCAGTATGCTCCAGACACTCAAATACAAATACAGTTATCTGCTTATATATACCAATGTAAGCAAATATAGGTAAAGGTGAACATCTTATTATCAGATTAGTAGCCCTTCTTTGTCAAATTTTTGAGTTTTTAGAACATGTCGCATGGTGGAAAAGTGGATAATGCTGCAGACGTAGTTTCTTACTTTTTTCACTATTAAACACAGATTCATTAGTAATTCATTGTAAGTTAGAAACTGTTCTGAGACACCTTTTGGGCTGCAGTTTTTGATACTGAAAACAAATGTTCAAGGTCCTCAGCAGAGGCAGCCAGCCGTCAAAGTCAAGGATATTTAGTAGTGCTGTCAAACGATTAAAATTTTAAATCAGATTAATCACAGGGTTACTGTGGATTAATTTCGATTAATCACGATTAAATATCATTCATTATTAATCGCGTTTCATTTTGCATGAGCAAACAGACTCAAGAAAGAAGGGAATATATAGATATGTATAATAAAGGCTAGATGTCTCCTCCGTGCTGCCGGCCAATGCAATCGCACGTCCGCACTGGCGGTCATCTTGCCACAGTCAGCTGGCTCACCCATAACATTGTGTTGTAGTGGTGCATACTTTTTAAATAACCATAACTTGCTCAATTTTCTACCGATTTTCAAACAGTTTGGTTTGTTATAAACGTCAGAGGTGTAGTGTAACACTGCACTTATGGATAATTATGTCACACTTCCGGTCAAACATCCAGAATTGTAGCCACGTTAATAACGTTTGTAAGAAACCGAACCGTTTGTAAATCCGTCAAGATTTCAGCAAGATACGAGTATTTACTTTTGTGTAGATCACTCACCTTCATTCACATACCACAGACTCCGCCAGAGAGCTTGCCTGGGGTAAGATGGCCACCCGGTGATGCCGTTAGAGACTCCGCCTTAAGACATCGCCTTTATTATACATATCTATGAATATATATATATGCCACTACCGGGTCAACTACCCATTTGTGCATGTGCGGCGGCATGCGCGACGGTAAGTCTACTTGGACAAACTGCCCGAAATGCGTGGCCAGAGACGTTTCAGGGACTTTGAGTCATTCTGCGCTGCAGATGCGTTAATTGCGTTAAAATTTTTAATCAGATTAATCACGATGATGGATTAATCCGCGTTAACGCGTTAATTTTGACAGCCCTAATATTTAGCAAACATCTGGAAAGCAAAGCTAAAGTTTTGCTCTGCTGCTACACAGGAACATCCCTGAATTCAACTATCAGAGCAGTGAGATGGAATTACTGTTTAGTAGAAGGTCTCTGAGTGGTGGTTAATCATTCACCACCTGCGATACCTGCAGTAAACCCACTTCTTATTCCCTCCGGCCTCCAGCTAACAGCAAACATATAAAAATCAAGAGAGCAGTTCATGGTACCCAGCAGAATATAAAACACTGACCCTGAGCGTGCATACAGCACTATGTAGAGTACAGCCATGTTATAAGTGAGTCAGCGTTCCATGACTGAAACAAAACTGGTCATATTTTCATATTGCTGACCTTGCGCTGTATTCTGTAATAAAAGAGTCACTCAGTTTTATCCCCATGAAGGACAGTGTTACTCTCAATTCAAGGATGAGGACAGAAATGCAAAAACTGTGCTTGCACGGTTTTGACATGCCAGCAGTCGCATTCTCTGTTGTCAGCTGTAGAGAACTCGTCTGATGCTCTTTCTGCAGTGTAATTGGTTCAGTTTGCAGCTCTTCAGACTTCTGGAACCAAAGCCTTTCAAACAGGAAAATCATGCATTGCTAACTGCTTTAATATCTGTTACATTGTTTTGATGAGTTATAATCACTGGGTTAGATGCAGCAATCAGCTTTAATTAAGAGTTACATGGCACACAGGTTGGACAAATATGACTGGATGTGGCCATATCGTGCGTCAGTTATTTTCTCTCTATTATCTCTGTTTACATTCTGTTATAATTCTGCCAAGGAGGTTGCGCTTTTGGTGTGTTTGTCTCTTTGTCTGCAAGATCACAGAAAAACTACTGGCCTGATTTTCATGAAACTTGGTGGAAGAGTGTAGCACGGACCAAGGAAGAACCCATTAAATGCCGGAGGGGATCCGAATCAAGTTATTTTTCATTTTTGCCAACATTGCAAGAATAGGTCAAATGACCATGGTGGAACAAATGTCATACACTACATCTTAAAATCCAGTAGATGGTAGTAAAGTTTAGTGGTAGCAAAACATAGCCAGTTGTAATAACTCCATAACACAGTCTACAGTAATCCTCTGGGGAAGCTTCATACTGAAAGCAGCTGTTATCGAGCACTCGGGGATGGTGGTTTCCTGGCAGAACCAGTACAATTGTACCATTGTCACTTTCCTCTCAAACTAGTGTGGCTCTGGAAATGTAAATACACACATACAATGCAAATAAATACACTCTTACTCACATCTAAGTGTGAATATTCTGCAATAAATGCAACACAAGAGGTATGCACTTGAATCATAGAAGAGTGGACTGTTGTCCTTGGCTGAGGTTTGAGCTTGAGTGTCCTGGTTCATTTGTGATGCAAGCAACAGTAGAAATGTTCTTTTTGTCTCATTACTGTATTGCAGAGCAGGTTTGCAGCAGAGATGGAAAACACAACTGAGTGCCTCTATGCCTTCATGCAGGCGACAGCCAGAGGCATCTTTTTTTTTTTTGGGGGGGGGGTTCCCATCTGATCAACCCATTCTTGGGAATGCAATATCTCAAGACTGTCTCGAGAGAATTCCTTTAGATTTAGTGCAAATATTCACTTGAACTTAAGGAGGAGCAGATTAGAATTTGGTGTATCTCAGGGACTCCTGCTGGGAATTTCTCCAAATTTAGAACAAATATCCACTCGAACTAAAAGACAAGCAGATTAGAATTTGGTGGTCAAAGGTCAAGGTCGCTGTAACCTTTTGTCTGTCCTGTTGTCATGAAGGGACTCCTGGAGTGAATTTCTTCAAATTTGGCACAGGTAAATGTCCACTTGGGACGCATTGGTGACTTGATCAGAATTTGGTGGTCAAAGGTCACTGCGACCTCACGAAACACACTTTTGGCCATAACTCAAGAACACATACACTAATTGTGACAAGATTTCACACAAATGTCTAATAGGATACAATGATAAAGTGATGACAATTTATCATCCAAAAGGTCAAAGGTCAACTTCAACTGTGACAATAACACTTGAAGCTCTTTATCAGTCCTCTAAATAGTCTCTAAGTGAAGACGGCAGAGTTTATTCTCTGGAATCACACATGTCAATATAGTGACAACTTCCACTACACTTAATGCATTTCATTAAATTCCTTCAAAGTCTTCACTTCCTACATGATGTGAATCTGGACAGACATGAATGTAAACTGCAACTTGGTGGGTCGGCAGAGACATACAACCACGAAGCAGTAATTCTAGTTTCAGATTGCCTCAGGTTCTTGTAATCCTCACCGGGTATCTCTGTAGCAGCCATAGTCCCATAGTTTTTAGTAGCAATTTGGAGTCCATATTTTGCTATTTACTGATATTATATAGGGACACTGGGAAATATTGAGACATTTTAAGCAGTAGCAGATCTAAACTCTCTAGGTAGTGGTCTGAAAGCCTAGAACGCTTGTTCACATCTTGTTTACATGATTTTTTGAATGTTAAGTGTTGATATATTTCTTGATGTTTGCGTGTCACCAGTCGCAGCATCTCAGGCAGCATCATTAGGCTAATTGATGCTGATACTGAGCAATCAGTCAGCGCACCTGGCATGGAGCAGCTGTTGCTCCTAACACCTCTACAAACTGGATGGTGGTTTTAAAGTAAAACTGGGCTATAAAAAGCAACTGTGCTTTTGTCATTGTTTTGTTGTAACCTTCATGTTCACAATTCACATCCATTTTGAAAATGCCAAGCAGAACTGGTGCTGCGTGCTCAGAAAGCTGGCTGTTGACAGACAAAAAGCTCAGCTGTGACCTCATATTCTCAGCCAGCTAGCTTGTTGACCGTCCGCTCATCAGTGGAATTTTCACATTTTTTCCGGCTGGGCAGCTGAAAAAGAAATTAGCACTTTTTTTTCCCAATGACCTCTGCATCTTTCACACAACAAACACACAACCATTCTGACTGAGGAGCCTGTCTCTCCATCTCTCCCCCAGAGCACGACGAGTGCGCCAGCGGCCAGAATTTGTGTGATGAGAACGCCATCTGCACCAACACCATCAGAGGACACCTGTGTACCTGCAAGCCGGGCTACGTGGGCAACGGCACCATCTGCAGAGGTAAGTTCCTGCCCTGGAACAGCCCTCCAGACACACAAACACAACCGCCCACAAACACAGACCCGAGCCTTCCTCCACGTCCTTTGATGGTGGCTGATCCTCCGCTCCGTAATATCATGGTTGCTCTGGTTCAGCTCCTCCTTCACATCTCCTAACCAGGCAGCAGCTGCCACGGAGGTGATGGAAATTGATTCTGGACCAGTCTCAGCCTGGTTTTTTTCCACATGTGTGCCTCCTCTCCCTCACTGCTCACCCTGCTCCCTGCTGACCTGTCGCCCCGCCCAGGCGCCTCGCCCGCTTGGCCCGGCAGTATCGTGCAGATGGAGGGAGGAAGGAGGGCGGAAATGAGAGATGTTTTTGTGCAGTGTGTGAGCTTGCATGTGTGGCACATAAAAAAAAAAACACACAAACGCTTGAACAGTACAAAAATCCAATCTCTTCATAAAAGCCTCCATTCAACCTGCTGCATAGACCTTTAGGGTGTTCTCACAACACTCCACCCTAATAGCTAAAGCACTTGTTGGTTGTGTAATAATCTTCATAAAATGAAAACAGGGATTAAATCAAAGTGCTTCAATAACAGAAAATTAATAAATCCTACAATGGGAATTAATTCAGCAAATGTTTTTTAGTCTAGGTAACATATCCTCTGTGTAAAGAGCATTTCAACTGATATATTCTAATGCAGTTAACACCTGCTTCATATTGAAATATAATTTAAATGCTCTTCAAACAATTGCTATATATAACCCGGGAATATAAAAACTCTGTCACTCTTCAGTATGCTTGCAGGGAGCCTTTAGTTAGTGGCACACATCATACTGTAGTAGTGAGAAACTACAGATGTTTTTATTATAATATTATAATGCCATGCTACACTTTTATTATTTGTCGACTTTCTGTGGAATTGTGAAAAAAAGATTTTGGTTTCACTTAATTGATGGCTTTTGTGTGATGTATATCTTAGCATTTAAACACTGCTGATTGCAATGAGCATGAATTGCATCATTACCAGCCGCAACAGCATGAAGCTGGTATTGTTTTCACCTTCTGCGTGCGTGTGTGTGATCTTGGCAAAACATGGTCCTGGAGACACCTGGGAACTACCACAGAAGTTGTGTTGAGCACTTTGCCGGGTGTTTGTATGTCTATGGACAGATTTTGTGTTGTGGTCTCAGCAAAGGCACCAGAAGTAGGTGGGGATATGATTCTTACTGGGAACGGGAAATTACCGGCCCGATACTCTTACAAACTGCTCCTTGCTGTCAAATAGATCCACCTCATATGTGGTCAGCAAAGTCTTAAGAGCTTGATGATGCTCAATTGTGAAGCTTGTGAGTTTTCATCAAACAGTGTTCCCATGATGGCACATTATTCACCATGAGTGTACAGCGTAGCTAGTATTGCTTTCATCTGGTGAGTCAGTGTGTGTGTCTTCATGGCTTATATGTCTGTTTGTCTGCCTGTGGACAGATTTTGACAATGCCACCCCCGTGCAAGATCTCGTTATGAACCACAAGTATGTTCTTGAGATATAAATGAAAGCTGAGTTCAAAGAGAAGTTTGGCACTGTAATGAGCGCTCATGTAGTAGTAATAACGAGTACTCATTGATCAGAATGTCAACATGTTGATAGGCATTAAAATGACTGTAAAAAAAAATTGCATTTCTTATAACATTGTGCATGTTATCCAGTTTTGCTTTGTGTAATTTCACACATCAGCAGCTTCAGATGCATCTTTGACATGTCCCTGAAATAAATGTAAATTGGAAACCTTTTTAAAGCAAAGTTATGTGCAGGCAATAGCTGCATAAAGTGACAGTTCCAGTGTTTTAACAAAGTTCAGTAGTGCATTTTAACAGCTGCTCTACCAGGAGAACAATGGCTTACAAAATGTAGTGGGTACAAGTGAATCAAGCCTTGTGTAACCCATACGGATTAATTTCAAGCTCTCATTTTGGTCAAATTTGGCCAAAAAAAACAGGCCTGCTACCATGGAAAGACAGTTAACTGCACCACCTTCACATGTTACTTGGTTTCAGCAGCTTCTCACAATCAATGCAGACTTATTGCCAATACACACTGAAAACCAGACATTTTCACTGGCTGGCCGATTCAGAAATGGCATCTTTAATAAACTCTGTGAGCACATGTTATTGAAAAACAGCAGTCGATGTTTTTTCATTTTTACAACAAGAGTGACTTATTGCTGTTTTATTATACCAAAACGATTTCCTGTTCATGGGAAAGCTGCACTGTGTTTAACAACTCCTTTATCGAACTTGAACGATAAAATGAAAAAAGGAAAAAGAAAAAAACATTACATTACATTTATGTTTGTTTATCAGTTACATGAAAAGCACTTCGGGGGCCTGCGGTGGCATTTGTTTCTCTATTGTAGTTCTGTGACCCCATGTTAGTGTTAAAGCGAGTGAATATTATATGTGTAGCTGTTTACATGCCTCAATGATCGAGTGGCTACTCAGCCATGTACTGCATAAACTATATTTAACTGTATATTTGCACTGAAGGCTGCCGCAGCAGGTTCGGGGCAGATGAAGCAGGATAGTCGATAGCGGTCCATGTAGGGCCCTTGTGGAGTCTGAGGAGACTCGTTAGAGCGCTGGCAGCTTCTACAAACCAGAGGACCATCAGTGGCTTGGCTTAACATCTGTGTTTACACTGGGGCCACTGAGGTGAAGAGAGGGAAAACAAACTCTATGTATTCAATTTTCTAAAGTCTGAGATACAATGGATATTAGAGCTGTGTTCTGAAAGCCGGTTACATTTTAGATCCAGTTCCATATTGGTGGAAAAAATAATGGAATTTTCCTCCTTCTTCTTTTTTTACTGGCAAAGAGTAATGTACTTTAAGATCATTCAGGTTGCCATTCAATTAACAGCAGATATGCAATATATCTGGAGGATGTGTAATGTGACATACTAACTATTTATTTATTAAACAAGGCCAAGGTTGGATAGTAATGGATTACGTGTTGTGAGGATTACATAATCTGATTACAAAAAATAAGTAACTATTGCATTTTAAAAGATGTGTAATTAGCAGAGGTATTTTCAAGGAATACTTGATTACATTTTTGATAACATCTTCAAATATGGAAATTTCAAAATTATGAAAGTTTTCCACTTTGTAGTGGAGCCGGCAGGAGAAAAAACCCGATGCAAAGATGTATTTGATATGCACTGAAAATATTTTGAGATGTGGCACTCAGATTGTTGTGGGTAGCACAATGTGATTTCTTTCAGTGTTTGATATTAAAGTAATCAGGTAAATATTAAAATGCTCCTAAGATGATCCCATTTTCTGAGTCGAGAAGTGATTCTTCTGACATCAGTGTGTGCATGAGCTTTTTAGGTCTTAATGTGGGAACAACGTGGATGCTACAAAGGATACGGTTTTTGTTGTTGTACTTGTTGTAGCGTCTGGGTGATGGTTTGACTGAGACTAGCCTCCCAAATAACATCCATGTTGCTATTAAAGTATATTGAATCAGCTCAGTAAGTTGTTTTTCAAAGTTTTTGCCAACCTTGCTAGTTCTTCAGACTTGAGGGGGCGTTCGCATGAACTTCCCCAGTCTGGAACTAATTTTTCAAATTATTCCAACACGACTTGAATGCAGGATAAGGTCTGGAGAGCGGGTTTGATCATGGATTCAGATTGAATAAAATGTTATTGAATCCCACTCTATCAGATTTATAGAACATACAATGCATACCAATTACAACTAACGTATTAAAACCTGACCCTGCTCATTTAAAACTGTTACATTCATCATTCATTTTGTTAAAATTAGGTCTTTAAATGTCTGGCATTTAAAGATCTAATTTGGCATTTCTTTTTTCTTTTTTTTTTCTTACATAAAGTATACATTTATTAAACCTTTTATCTAAATTTGAAAATAATAAATTAAGCCTATCATCAAGCAATCAAACCCCAGTTCAGTTGGTTCTCAAAAAGCAGAGGTTTGATACGTAGCTCCACTCATGTTAAGTGCTTTTGTAAATAAAAAGATGCCATGAGCTCGCAAGAAGCATGTTCGTGTAATTTTCACGACTGTGCACTTGCAATATGCGGCTGCTGTCCAAGTGATGAGAGTCTCATTAAGCATAATTATGCTTTGATTTTTCCAAACTGCTTAAACATGATTTCAGTAAACTTCCAATTAAATATGTTGCATCATGGTTTGTCAGTGCCTTTAGGGAGGCAGCATCACCAGGCGAAACTGCTCCTTACAGGCAGCCTGAGAGCTCGTTTCACCAACACTGAACAACTGCAGCTCGTGAGGCTGCAATGTCCGTAAAATATCACTTTTGTTTTGTTTTTTCCATTGACTTCCTAAAACCTGATGCTTAAATGTAGAGGCTACAGCAGGAAACCAGAAGACCTAAGGGATCCATCCAACAATACCATGCTTTTTGTGAAGTTGGCTAAATAACAATCCAAAGTTAGACTAAATTCTGGTGATTAAAAAAACTCTCTATAATCCCTTACAGACATACCTACTTTATGCTAATTCTATGCAGTTTTTTTGCATGTAATCTAATTGTCTTATTTCACCTATTCTAATTCAATATTTTGAAACTTCCTCCCTGTATAAAAAGACTCATTGTAACTCACTTCCCCTAATGACAAAATGACAAAAATAAGTGTATGGTAGGGAGGAGTGGAGTGGAAAAAGGTTAAAAATGGTCTTGAAAATCCCTGAAGTTCAAGATGTGAGTTCAAAACCGAAATCCTAGCTCACTGATCGCTAAGCTAAGCGCCTTTTGAGATATTCTGATCAACGTCTTAACTAATTTAACAGAGGCAAAAATTAAAACACGATTAATTTAGACCCTGTTGCCATGTTCCACCATGATTTCTCACTCATTAAGTCATGTTCTGTATCTGCACTGCTGCTCATCACCGTGACAACTAATGATGTTGTAATTAGAAGGACAGGACAGAGGAAAGCATGTCAGTCATACCAATGATTAGCAAAGGAAAGTGTGGAAATATGCTGCTGCTGGTGGATGTCTATGTGTATATGTATGTGTGTGTGATTGAGTGTGTGTGTAAGGAGGGAAGAGATAAATTCAGACACGGCAGAGAGGCAAAACACAAGGTAAACACAGAGACGAGGATAGAGGAAAGAGGCAGAAAATGACAGGAGAAGGAAAAAGAAGTAGGTGTTTCCAACTGCCCCCAACCCCCTCCACCCTTCTGTAACACAGGCATTAAGATGGGCGGCAGGTGGAAGGCAGGTCTAGGGAGAGATCAATGCAATTTGCAAAGTGCCTTCCACACAGTTTGTGCCTCTGGATTGTCTCCAGGCTCATGCACACACACACACACACTTGCTTGACAATATACAACCTGACTGTATAGCGCTACATCCGCATTTTTCACTCTGGAAGTCACGGACAATTTGCAAATGATGGAATAGAGCAGCGAGAGAGGTGACTGTTTCAAACAATGTTTTGAATATAAATTATGGGATATAAATACATGGAAATTACTAAACGTGGTGGAAAGCTTTATGTTTATGCTGGAATGTAAAATCCATTATATGGTAAATAGACACCAGAGCAAATTATGTTGGCGCCTGGACATTATGCCCATACGTGATTGGTGAACATGTTCTTCCGAAACCATAGACATTATTCTGCTGCTATAACAGCCTCCACTCTTCTGGGAAGGCTTTCCCAAAACCGAGACCGTGGCTGCAGGGATTTGCTCCCGTTTTGCCACAAGTTGGACCATAACGTTTTAATTCATCCCAAAGTTGTATGGCCTTGACCCTCTTTTTCTTCTTTTGGCTGCTCCCCATTAGGGGGCACCACAGCCAATCATCTGTCCACGGCTGACTATCTGTCTCACATGCAAAAAAGGCCCCCCTAACAAGGCATAGGGAACTGATTTTATGATCCCCCGCCACACCCGTCCCTGTAGCTCACATTGTGCTCGGCGTATGGTCATGTAGATACACTGAAGGGACGTGCTGCTGACTGTTGGGACAAATTTGGAAGCACAGCCTTAAGATTTCTCTTAAGTGCAAAGAAGGGATCTTACCCAAATCCACCTGTATGCTAGCGACACCATTTTACACTGTCCTAACTTACGTGCAACATAGCTTCAATATAGTCCAAAAGTCTCCTCCCTCACAAACTCTTCCGTGCATGGGTCAGAACTCAAATTGGTCAACTCCTACAAAAACCTGGATATCTGATTCTCCTTTCACACGCACATCAACATGCTGCTCTCCAAAGTCAGAGCAACAATTAGTTTCCTGTACCATAATAAAGCATCTTTTACCAACTTTGCAAATCACTCCTTGGTTAAGATGACAATTCTCCCCATCTTTTCTTTCAGTTATTTAATTATTTTCATCATTTAACAACCAAACATCCTCAAATTTGCACACAAATAAAGATAAAATAATAATAATGACCAAAGGAGAAAAGAAAAAAGAAAAAAAAAGAAAACAATTTGATACAATATAGTTTTAAATTCAAATTTGGCACAAAGAAGAATAAATAAATAATGCTTATAATAATCTCAGTATTGTCATCACAGTGAAAATGTTTCTTTTCTACATAGAATCAGAGCACATTAAACCAGGCTAAGTGGATGGTAAAAGGTCCCTAAGTGGCTCCCATGTTCTCAGGAAGACATCCATCTTATTTTTTAAATTATAAGTGCACTTTTCCAGTTGTGGTGTATCATTTAGCATTTGTTTGAATAAATAAAATATTGGATCTTTTTGCCATTTCCAGTTTAGCTTAATGCACTTCTTTGCTATATATGATATTATGATGATCCTCTTTGCAGACATGGGGCCGAGAAAAGAAAAGATAGGCATTCAGTTTTGGTATTGATGAGGCCGAGGAATTAATTGTTTATCGGAGGGGAAACACCACACCACCTTTTTGGGGAGTTTTCTTGCTAATTATTGACCCATGATAAGGATTTGAACAAATGGAGCACGTCGAAATTTAAAAATAATCAGCTTGGCAGTTGATATATACTTATTGATTTGTGATCTGGGAAATTTAAAGCATCATCATAGGGTGTGAGTCACCTTTCAGTCGTAATTAGTCCATGTTGTTCCCCATCTTCTTTGTCATTTCCTTACAGACGTATCAACAGTGGTGCTGCCATTCCTGACAGTTATTGCCATCCTAACTCAGGATTCCTAACTTAGGGAATTCTTGAGTTAGGATGCATCTGCAATAGCTAAATTCCAATTCCTAAGTTAAGATAGGATGTCTTTCTAAATGCAGTTGGGAAACAGGTTTCTTGTAATCCTAAAAATCCTAAATGTCATCCTAAACTGAGATAAGATAAGGTAAAATATAATAATACAATAATAAAACATAAAAATCAGCCCTAGACAGAGAAAAGTACTTGTCCGCAAACTTTTGTCCATTTGGTGTATCTAATGTATGATCAGCCGGTGTACAGTGATTCACTCGCTGCTCATGACGGTGTCAATATCATTTGCTGATGATTTTTGTCAGAAGCAGGTGGGGAAATTCTATACTTTTTAATAATGTCATTAAAACTTCCTACGTCTTACCTATCCTTTTCTGGCCAATTAGTATTATGCGAGCAGGGAGTTTGAGAAATCGGCCTCTATTTTCCCCTCCCCCAGAGATCTCATTACTGTGTGATGGCGACAGTGTTGGCCAATCGACCTGTGCCTCCCATCTCATTCCCCTCATACATCACCGCGGCCCTCTCAGGAATAAGGGAATTAGTCTGAGTGCGACTGCAGCTCCTCAGCCTGTCCCTGCTAATGTAAAAAAGGCAAAAAAAAAAAAAAAAAACTGTGTTTAGCCAGCCTTGAGCAACGAGTCCATAGTAGACGGGGCCAAATCAGGCTTCGGAGCCAAAAGTGTGTGATTAACTTGATATGTTGGAAGCTAAACAGGTGATGAGCGCCCTTGAGTGACAACAGCTTAATTCCTGTGAAAGCAAACATTTTCAAATTCCACTGCGGTACTTGAATTGGTTTACAAAGAGGGGGGCATTTTATTTGCAAAGGTGTATAATTTGACCTCTCGTATTCCTTGTGACTCAGAGGATGACAAGGACAGCTACAGATGTAGCTTCACGTATTCAATGACTGTAAAGCTCTTTGTTTTTTGAGTTTAGACCTTAAAGGGAAAAAAACCCTCTCACAGATCCTTAAGTCTCATTAAGTGATGTTTCATGAATTAGAGATGTTATTTTGTGATGAATTGCTGACTCATTGTTCCCTCCTCAACTTGAATGAACAGCCATACTCCATTAAAGGGATAGTTTGGATTTTTTTTGTGGGGCTGTATGAGGTACTTGTCAATAGTCAGTGCATTACCCACAGTAGATGGCATTCAACATGCTTCCAGTTTGGAGAAGTAGCAGGGGTGCCGGTTTTGGGAGCTAGGCCATGAAATGCTGTGGACAGGGTCAAAATAACATATAGCAAAAGAATCAGGAATAACCCCTCGGCCATAAGGCCTATATGCAATTCCAGAGTCAAATGAACATGCAGTAGGAAATCTGAATTTCAACAAGTTCCAATAGCCAATTGTGCAGCTGAATTTCTTTTCCTACTGCTTGACTACAACTGTAACTGCTAATCTGATGAAAATACGTTAAAATACAACATTTACGATGGAATTTATAAAGATATACTCAGGCGTTCATCAGATTTTGGTCATGTTTATGTTGGCTGTTACTAGGAGTTTTTCTTCAAAACACAATTTATTTCCATAGACCCAAGTTGCAAATAACATAAACCTCCCAAAAGCATTGAAATGGTAATAAACAAAATGAATATTAATGAATATTGAAGAGCGCTGTGCTCAGACAGATAAATGGAGAATACAAACAGCAGGAAAAGGTCTCAAAGGGATAGATATTGTCTCCACTTGCCTTGAATTGGTGTGGTACCACCTTTTGAACACTGAAGTCATACAATTATCAGCTGACTGACATCAAGATAAAGCTGCAGGGGTGGAAGTAACTAATTACAAATAGTTTTAGTCACAGAATTGAATGAAATGCCAAGATACAGCCGTATTGTGTTGTAAAGTTGTCTTACAATCGAGAAGATCTTACGACCCCCTGTGAAGCTTTGGAGACCCATCATGGTCAGGGGCTATGTTGGGAACCAGTGATATAGAATATAATAATGTTTATAGCATGTTGCCTGTATAGATACTGTACATTCTCTTGTACATCAATACACCTGAGAAATCTCTTTGATTGAATGTCTGCTATTGATGATGTGTTAAACATCAACGGTTAAAGAGTAACTAATACCAATAGGAATATTTTGTACTTTTATATAAGTAATTTTCTAACACTAGTACTTTTAGTTGAGTAATATTTCAGTAATGTAACACCTTCCCACCACTGTTCAGCAGTGACAATATTCTAAATATAGCGTACACTTAAAGCTGTAATATGTAAAATTTTCACAATAAAGTGTCTAAAAATTCTCGATATAGCTGAGTGGTGTACCTGCATTATCCCAAATGTTTCCAACAATGTTAAAACACAGAGAAATAGGTCATTTTTTTCAATGTACAGGTACGTTTCCTCCTAGCCGTTGCTAGCAAGTTGCTATAACTTCCAGGAAAACACGGGATACGTTGGGATCAGAGAGTGAGGAAGGAAGTCAGGGCACATAACAAAACATAATGTAAATTAAACTTTAATTTGACCTCATCTATGGACCTGATTTCTGCCTGAGTCATGTCAGATAGATTTTATTCAGCCATGGTGGTTGTTTAAAAGTGAAGATACCGATCCTCATGATCCCACGCCACCTGCAGTATGTTTTGGAGCAAGACTTTCTCACTCACTGTTACCCAAAATGCATCACATTGCGGCCTGTGGGAGCACAGATTTGTTTCGAGTTATACTTATACAACAAACAATTTCCCCCTGTTAGATTGTTGGTGGACAGCTGCTCTGGAAGGATACACATGGTTTGCTGATTCTGTGTGACTTGTCATCTTGTCATCTGTTTAAAACTACCTACCTACTAACTAAGTTCCCTGACAACCAGCCATGTGCAATAATGTGAATAATGGCTTTCGTCTTTCGCCTCACATCTCATTACAAGCGAGCAGTTATGGTTAATATTGTAGCTACAGCAATGCTATACCCCTTCGGTTAGTGTTAACGACACAATGGACTCACCTGCTGCTGATATTATGCAAACAGACAATAGATAGAAAAGTGCTGCTATTGTAGAGGCTCGTACTGCTCAGCTTTACCGCAGCTTTGGTTTAAAAATCCAATTTAAAAATACTATTTAAGACATTAGCTTTCAAACAACTTCAGGCCTTTTCATCTGAGATTTCCCCAATCCAAAATTTTACACACCGCTGCGCTGGGAAAACCCAGTTTGTTAGTGCGCTTGGTAGTTCAAGTTTAACTCCATATCTGCCAAGTGCCCAGCTCACAGCAGGCCTGCAACTGGCCTCCTGCCTGCTTGCTATGACCAGGATGATTTCAGGGGCACATAAAGAAGGGCCTCCATCTCTGGAGCCCTTTTTACTCTTATTGATTGACTGGGCTGACTGGATGTGAGAAGAAATGAGGGGTTAAGACTCCCTCTACCTTTACTTACTCTTTCCTCCTTCGCTTACTCTCTAAACCCCCCTTTTGTGTGTTGCAATTCTCTCTCGGGGAGAAAAAGGGCAACCATTATGTCATCTCCCTCCGAGCACAATAAATAAGCCACAATAGTTCAATCGGAGCACGGCATAAGATTATAGATCAGCATTGTTCCCGCTGCCAGCCTAATGATCAGCAGCCTATTGCAGAGCCTTTGTCGGCAGCAGAATGAGTGAGCTAATCTTGTTAATGGTCCGTTTCATTCCCTAGGACTGGTTTGTATAGACAAAGGGGTTTTAAATAGAGAGGATTTGAGTAGCGAGTCTAAACAGCGGCGCAGAGGACAAAGGCATTGACTCGTGCTTTTTCTCATCTTGCTATCGGAGCTAATCACAGAGGAACCATGTTGCAACCAGCGAACAGCGAGCAGTGAAACCCAGGCTAATGTATTCTGAGAGATGGAGGGAAGGGGGGGCGGGGGTTGCTGCAGGGAGGGGAACAGAGAAATGAGAGGGGGTGGTGGATTCGGGGCTGGGGGTGTTGAATTCAGCCTTCATTTCCCCTACAAGTATGAAGCATTTAATTTTCTGTTTACATAATTATTGCTCCCCTTCATCCCTTTTTGATAGGAACAACACATTTAGCGGCTTCTCTGCTGTGTAGTTCTGTGCTAGAGGGCATAGTGTTTTACAACATTTAATTGGGTGAAAACCACAGTATCTGAAGCTATGATTAATTGCAAATGTAGAAAAAATGTACCAAGGAAAAAAAAAACTGTACTTGTTTTTGAAGCTTTGTAGCAATTATCATTTGAGGCAATTATTTTTAGTCTGTGGCCTGCTGTGGATGTAGCTGCTGTGCAGCAAAGAGAAAAATCCTCTCTTGTGTTCAGCTCTATCAGATCCACTCTTGTAATGTAATATAATGCACCAGGCGGAAATCTAGCGTGCCATCCTCATTCTCTGTGATCCGTGGTGTTTTTTTTGTCTTCAATCAGTCTTGTGTCAGTGATCCTCTGCAGTATTAAATCTGTGTAAAGAGTACTCTTTGTTTAATATGGTGATGCTTATCAGTGATACAGAGAGGAGACAAAGCCATAGCAGTACCAGCTACAAACTCTAATACTACTGCACTAATTCTAGTCTTTGCTGCAACAGCTAGGGCTGGGCGATTAATCAGATTTCAGTTACAATTTTGGCTTCTCACAATCATTAAAACAAGATAACCGAAATAAAATGATTACTGTGCGGCATGCCGTGGTGGCGTGCTGCGTCTTGTCTTGTAAATGTAGCACACTCTGCCTTTCCAGACAGTGTTGATTGAATTTGAAACAGAAGAAAACAGAAATGCAGCCTTTGGTCGGGAAAGAAAGGTAAAACTAAGCTGGCGCGGTGGGACATGGTGCTGTTGAGTTACATGTTCGCTGCTGTTAAATTCCGAATTTATTCCATGTGTTTGTCAGCCGAGAGAGGGAGGCAGACGAGCGGACACTTTTTTACAGCGCTGACACACAGACAGGAGTTGGGATTCCTTCCACAGGTGATCTCACAGGGCTGTGTTCTTAACTTATCTGTAGCAGATAAGGTGACGGCCTGTTTGTCCAGGAGAACGTAATAAGCCACATAAAAAGATTATTGGCTGTATGTGTGATTATAAACCAGCAGGATCACCTGGTGAGTGGTGTGCTTTTGTGTCGTGTCACGCCTGTTTTGATTCTGTGATACCGGCTCACTGTGTAAAAGGTCACACTGTACAACAGAATTGGTGATATTGATTTTTATTTATTATTTTTTACATATTAATCATTTATTTATTTCACTTTCTTATTTATTTTCACTTATTTTTGTTTTTTAAGATCACCTATGTTAAAGGTTCAAAGTCATCAGTGTTAAAAAAGTTCAATAAATGCATATGACGTTCTCAAATCAATAAATACTTTCACTATCAATCAGAATTGGATATATATATATATATATATATATATATATATATATATATATATATATATATATATATATATATATTTTCTCTCTTATAC
>JAJHUR010089649.1:8366-24699 GCA_027495735.1 Lutjanus campechanus
CTGGTCTCTTTTTTTTTTTTTTTTTTTTTTTTTTTTTTTTTTTTTTTTGTTTGTGTGTGTGTGTGTGTGTGTGTGTGTGTGTGTGTGTGTGTGTATTTTCTTTTTCTTTTAGGTGATTCCACTTCATTATGCATTGCTCTTTTAGCCATATTGGTCCAGTGATACCTGTGTGTTATGGTAAGATGGGTTCAGGGCCAATAATATATTGTGTGCTGTGATCCTGCAACTAAATGGCTAAACGGTTATTATCCACATTTTTTAATGCATGCACACTGTAGGTTCATGCCTGAATATACTTGCAATATCCACCCCTGTGACCTCAAATCCAAAACCATGTACACAAGAGTGGAAATTTAAGAGGAGAGAATAAGTGAGAAAATTGCAGAATAGGGAAAAGAGGAGAAGACTGAGAGAGAAAACACAAAAATGAGTGCCTGCCGTGGAACAAACCAGTGACCCAAGTAACCTGGGTTCCTCCCAGCAGATTATCATGGGCACTGTGTGATTAAGGCCAGCCTCATTAGCATAATGATTTCCCATCCTCCCTATTCTTTACCTCCATCCCACCATCCATCCCTCCTTCCCTCCCTCCTTTCCTGGGCCTTGTGTTGTTAGCCACCAGCTCCCAGTGCTCCTCAAGTACTTTAAGCTTGTTAATAATCATTATGGGTGTGCAGTGAAGTGGGGGAAAGGAATAATTACCTCACCTGAGCCAAACCAAATTAACCCCTTTTCAGTTTTTTTTCCTCCTCTTTTACTGTTGTCGGTTACCCATTCCATATCCCCACCCACCCACTTGCACACATGCACACACACAGACATAGCATTCATCAGGGACCTATTAGGGTTGTCTGTTATTAAGTGCTGAAATAATAAATGCTTGCACACACCATTTGCTATTTGGTAACAGAAGCACCTGTTTAGATGAAAGCTAAAGAGTCCTGTTTCACAAAGCAGGGACGATGCTGAGTAAAACCCAGAACATGTTTTTTGTCCATGGTGGCAGATTATAAATGTGCACTTAGATTAAAATAAAAAGTAAAAAAAAAAAAAAGAAAGAAAGAAAATATTATCTGTTCAGAATTAAGACTGACTATGCTATGTTGAACAGTTAAATGGATAATAATGTAAGTTGTCACAGTCTGATAGAATCCAGATGTGTGGCTCCTCTTTGTACATCAGTGTGTTTCAAGAGTGAAGGCAAACACTGTCAACACAGGAGGTTTAACGTGAGCAGCACAGTAACTTCAATCCTCCATGTGTGGCTACACTGGAATCATTCAGGCAGACTATAGAGTATAGTATGGCATTTCCATTGGTGTTTTTGGCCGTATCAAGTCAAACCACAATGCGCTGTTTTGCATTTCCTTTACCACTTATAATGCATCAAATTGTGCTGAGTCGTGCCTGTGATTGACCATCTCTGGAGTAGGGCCAAAGCACACCCAACCCGTCTCCAAGCAGGTTGCAATGACGTCTTATCCATTGCGGCCACTGGGCTGATTTGCAGAGTCAAACTGAGTCAAGCCAAGCCAGCACATGTCGATGGAAAAGGCACTGCATTTTGACAGTACTCAGAACCTAACATGCAATCACCGTAGTTACCCCTAAAAGGAGAAAATAGACTTGGGTCCAGTTAACGTGTGTATTATGTGTATATATAGCGTGATTGAAACTCCAGCCATTACGTGGCCTGCAGACAGCTGGATTCTAAGAATATCTGTTCCAATCTGTGCCAGTCTTACTGACCAAGTCTCAGACATTTTCCATTCATTACCTTCTGTCAGTATGGTTAGGAGTAACCAACCCCACCTCATAAACCGACACAAAAATTCTTCCTCTTTATTATTTAATCTAATTTCCAATATGACTGTGTAATCAGCTGTTTATGGACTCTCACCTGCCAAACAGCTTTTTCCCCTTTCTTCACTGTGGCAAAGTTTTACACCAAGGAATGTTGGAAGGCAGTTTATCCTGGGGCCTTTTCTTCACATTGTTCAACTCTTGTCTGACCACTTAAAATATGTTTCAAAAACACAAGTACCACAGAAATGTGGTACTCCTTAGACACCATGCTGTACTTGATGAAACACTCACTGTGTGACACGCAGTAACAAGTGAACAAATCTATACAAGTTTCGGGTGAACATTAAATTCCCAGCAGTATTTTGTCCGTCATAAATCCAATTTCCCCCTCTCAGCAGAGGGTAGACTAAAGACATATGTCTGTAATATAATAACCTGATGCTCCAATAGAGATGGATTAGGGGCCATAAGAAATGAAAAATGTTTAAATTGTTCAGGGAGAGACCTGATATTTTCCATATTTCACTGTGCGTATATCAAAATGACATAATCTTAAATGGGAGGAAACAGAAGTGAACGCTCAGTACATATTTCTCATTTGAGTCAGCTGAGAAGTCAAGAGCTGTAATATAAAGCTGGCTTAACTGTATTAAGAATGTGAATAAAACCCAGATGTTGCTCCAGTTTTTACGTCAGAATGTGAACTTTCCTGGCAACCTATGAAAGATACACCAATAACATAAAAGAACACCAAAAAGTGTTCGTAATCAGTTTATTTGAAAGCTCCTCGTTATCAACGCGTGAACATGGAATGGGTTGGCAACTTTTACTTTCTTAAAAAAGTAGCCAATGTCGTGAATGTTTGAGTAGTGTGTTGTCTGGGTAGATGGCTTTCTAAACATACAGTTAAAAAAAATAAAATAAAAATGACAGCATTAGTGTGACTGGTCCTCCACTGCAGCATCATGAAACAATTACTCTAATTTCCTTTTACATCCCATATGGATGTGCAGTATGGAGCAGTGTTCGCCCTTTAAAAATGATCATGTCCCTCTTTTCTTGCCTAACATCTTTTGTTGTTTACATATATTTGAGCTCTTCATTTACTAACCTTCTCTGAGTGCATCCCCTCTGTTGTGGCCTTCTTGGTTTATTTAAAAAAAAAAATGTACAAAAGCATGCACATCCAAATGTGATAAGTACTAGGTTCTGGATAGAAGTGGATGTGAAACAAGGAAAAACAGAGTTTACACACCAGGTAATGCTCCCAGGAACATTTTATTCTTATACCACCATATAATGTTTTAGGTGCAACCCTTCCTCAGACAGCCCTCTTGGTTTGCAACATTTGATATCAACAGCTGGAGTGATCAGCGTCTGGCATCATTCTTATTTTTATGGCTATGAGGAGTTATTATCACCCAGAGGTGTGAACTCAGGTCACATGAGCTGGTTTCTGGTCAGACTTGAGCCTCAAATTTAATGACTCATATAGACTTAACTTGACAAAATCAAAAAAGACTTGCAACTTGACTTGGAATTTAACACCAATGACTCATGATTTCACTTGGACTTTAAACTTTTTAATTGAAAAAACTTGATATCTTACCTCAAGCCCAAAAATTTAAGAAGTATGTTTTTGTGCTGGAAATCAGTTCTTTTGCCCTCTGTACCTGAATCAACTAATGTTAACACTATTCATTCCCAGCAAGTTGACACTACTCACTTTGTCTGAACCAGTCCAACAGCATTCAGTCAAGTTGCAATAGATCGCATGTTTCTGAGTTCCAGTTGGAAAAATTATACCACAGATGTTCTTGTACAAAAAACTGCACAGATATCAACAAAAAATTAATTCCAGTATGCAAAAAAACAAACAAACAAACAAAAAAAAAAAAACACATGCCAGTCAGAAATTACAGTAGGGATGAGGATGAGGATGTGTTGCACCTTTCATCTAACGCATGATTATCTGACCCCTTGTTAATATAAAATTATTGATTAGTGCAGCTTTAACATATCTGTACAACTCGTGATGTAACATGCTGAATCATGCTACATAATATCTATAGCCTAACCGGTTGGTTCCATGTCCATCACACTCATAAACATAAAAAAGGTTGTGAAATATCTAAACACACAGACAGACAGACAGACAGACAGTGTATAAGTGCAGTGTACATTCAGTGTGGGTGTGAGCAACGAGACATATTATAGGGCTGAACTAAAAATACATTGTAGCCTATGTATTCATATGTACTCTGCAAACAGGGTTTCCTATTTACCAAACAGAAGCTATTAAGAGTTTGACCCCCCCCCCCCCCCCCCCCCCCCCCCCCCCCCCCCCCCCCTCACCCCCCCCCCCCCCAAGCCCCCATCACTGCTCAACTTTGCAAGACAAAACATCAGCTCCAGAAATGATCTCCTCTAAATGCCTATAAGCACATTAAACATGGGTGTCTCCACTGCCCATCAATGACAGCATTCATGGGAGGGGTACGTAATGAAAGACTTGGAGTACAGAGGGATAACGCTACAAGCGGAGCCATCATCACTCAGGTGTGTGGTTGAGATGAAGGATCAAAGGCAGCCTCTGCCACTGGCATGCCTCTGCTGTGCTGCCGGCCCTGCTGCCAAAAAATCACTGGGTTTATATCAGGGAGGATAAAGTCAGGATTAAGAATAAACGAATTCTTGAACACACAACATCATTTACACAAGAAACAACAAGCTGGATATGTGGGAGGCCTTCTGTATTTCAATTTGAATGCTCAGTCAGAGGGAGACGCTCAGAGTGAAAAGGTCTGAAGAGACGCAGACAAAGCAGTCAAAGAGCACATTTCAGCTCGGATTCATAAAAGCCCACAGAGATGTGAAGGTATGAACGAGGTATAGTGTCGAGACATATTTCTGGTGTGGAAGCTGCTGTTTATTGATAGTAACTTAAAGTCTTGCCATTATTATGAAGACAGCTCAAATCCTTTTCTGTTCAAACGTTTTCAGTGAGTGTTCTGGGTAATCCCTTGTTCAAGTCAGTCTGGTGAGGGACAAAAGTGATTGAAATGTGATTCTAGAGGTGTCACAAAAACAAAGTGTAGGCCTCTGCACACTCTTAGAAATAAAAGTGCTACATGAAGCATAAAGTATTCTTTGTCCAGGTTGTCCCCATTGGAGAACCCTTTTTAGTTCTGCTAGAACTTTTTTTTTTTTTTTATAAAGGTTTCACTCTCTGAGAGTTCCACCATGGACCCAACAATAAAGGATTAGCCATTTGTGAAAGGTTTCCCACAAACCCCCTATAAGAGGTTCTACAGAGAACCTTTCTATAATGTAATGGTTCCACCAAGATCCTTCTCTGGGGGTTCTCTCAAGAACCATTCCACCTTCTGGGTGCTAACAATAAACCACCAAAAACTATTTTATATTCCAAAAGTTTTGTATAGAACCCACCCAGGGGGTTTGACTGTGGACAGTTTATATTCCAAATGCTTCACCTAGAACCTACCCAGGGGTTTCTACCAAGAACCTTTCTACGATGTAACCCTCTCTGGGGGTTCTATCAATAATCATTCCACCTTATGGGTGCCAACAAGAAACCACAGAGAACCCTTTTATATTCCAGAGGTTTTATTAATTTTACTCCACCCAGGGGGTTCCACTGAGAACCATTTTCTAAAGGTTTTATCTAGAACCCACCATTTATGTTCCACAGGTTTTTTGTGGTACCCATCCAGGGGGGTCTAATAAGAACTTTTTAATATGCCAAATATTTTTATCTAGGACCCACCCAGGGGGTTATTCCCAAAACCCTTTATTATGCTATAAAGAACCCTTTTCTTTCAAAAAGGGTTTCTTGGATGAAAAGGGTTCTTAATGGAAACTTCAGTCTTATAAAGAATGCTTGACAAACCCTTTCTTCGACGAAGGGTTCTTCAGAAGCAAATAGTTCTGGGTAGCCTTTCAGAATAAACCTTTTTGGAACCCTTACTTCTAAGGGTGTAGTGTGTGTTTATTGTTTGCTCTCATGTGTATGGGAGTGCATCTTTACGGTGTTTATCAGAGAGGATGTCCATACACGCAGCCACGCGTGCCAACTCCCAGTTCCTCCCCCCAGAACCAATCAACCACACTTCAGATTCATTCCCATTTCTCTTCCCATCTCTTCATCCAAGCAGTAGCATGTTGTTTCACAGGCACAAGCCCATGTTTTGTTTTGTTTTCTCCCCTCTTTGTTTTTAATTGCTACCGTGGAGGTCAATTAATTTCACTCCCCCCTCTCTCTATCTGCAGCCCACACAGCTGCGGCGCAGTGTGTTTGTTAGCCCATCTCCTTCCAAGCCCTAATGCCACATCACTTCAAATGGATTAATCGAGCCACTTTGTTGTTTAATCTCGCCTCGGCAGAACTAGTGGGTGGGTGGGTTGGGGGTGTGGGGGGCGGGTGTGTGTGGGAGGGGTGTGATCAGAGATGCACAGGCTTGTCTGTCTTTGTCGTGGACGGACGGACCGATGGGCAAGACAAATGGACGGGCAGGCAGATGAATGGAAGGACAGAAGGACCAAATGATAGGCCCAGAGAGGGATTGAAGAAGACAAGCAGCCGGAAGCACAGACAACTTGGCGATGACTGACAGACACGGAAACAAAAGAGAAACAAAATGGTTCAAACTTGTCACCAAATGTCTAAAGGAAATGTTTCATCGCAGACATGAATAGGGGAGAGTATGGACAGAAATAGGGGAGATGGTTGCATCACAGACCTAGGCTCTTGTAACATGGACATGAGGAAGTGAAGTCCACATGAAGTATAGCTGGTCACTGAGTTGAAAGCTGAAAATCAGCTTGATCAGACCAGTTTTGCCAGAGTTTAAGTAGAAAAACTGTTTTTGCAAAGTAAAAAAAATAACAAAATGGATGTGTTTTCTGTGTTTCAGGTAATGTTGATTTGTTAAAGACTGTATACTGTAAAGAATGTCTGATAGAAGTATCAATGCAGGTTTGTTTTATCAAGCTAACCTGTCTTTGGTGCAAGCCCAGCTGAAAGTAAAGTTGACAGAGACGGTGCGGGGGAACAAAAGTATCGTGGTGTTACATTTGTCCTTTTATGAACAATGTATTCTTTGCTTATCATATTTGCTGGAGATGCCCAGAGTTAGAGTGAGGAAGACGAACAGAGTTTGATGCATTGGACCAATTGACCCTTCCTGAGTCCCACCCCTTTTTTTTAACTCTGTGTTCCAGTAACAGTGGAGCTAGCTTGTTAAGTTGGTCATCTTTCTCTTTTTCTGTACTTAGATATGCTATGTGTTAGGCATGCCTATGTTGAAAAGAAAACTTTTGAAGATGCTTAAAAAATGTTGCTGGGGGATCTGTAAAAGTAAAATATATTCTCATGTTTTACTAACATAAGTTAGCTAGTTGCTACTGTTTTGCTAACCTTTGGTGACTTAAGATGTGACCCTATATGTCACTTTTAGAGGAAAAGGAGAAAGCTGTCCGAAGTACTAAGTTTGCTCAACTGTTATTGGAACGCAGAGCAAAATGGGGTGGGACTTAGGAAAGGTCAATTGCATACAAATGCAAAATGTAATATAAAAAATTGATTTGGGAGTGACATGGCCTTCTTGGAGGGCTAGCTAAAGCTTTAATGTGCATTATATCCCAGAATGAAATATTAAGTATTTACTTGTTTTATGATCAATTTATCAACTGTTACTTTCACCGAGACAGAAAGGTGCAAAAGTTTATGCAATGTCAAATCTCAGTCTGATCCAAAATTTAAAAAAAAACAAAAAACAAAACAAAAACAAAACAAAAACAAAACGGTAGGTATTGGTAGAGGACATCAATGTGTATGTTGATATGATTGATGATATGATTGACTCTGAGTAAATGCATCTCTGTGAAAAGAGGGAAATAGGAACTTGCTACTTTAGTCCCTGCTCTACCCTACACTGCATCTTGATGTGCAGTTTTCACGGTGTGTCTCTTTACTAAAAAATTCCAGCTCTGTTTTTTGTCTATTTTTCAACAGGTCAGAAAGTGGTTAAGAATTATTAAATGACTGCTAAGTGTTTTTACACAAAAGACCAAAACCTAAGATGAACCTAATGTTCATGTGTAAAACACATGAACACATTACACACACATTACATGTAGAAGCAGATAAATTCACAGTCCTGAGGATACATACACCAACAATCACAGGCCTGCAGACAAGCATGTGGACATGATACCAAACACCACCTCCGCAGACACACACATACTCACATGCACACACACACACACACACACACACACACACACACACACACACACACACACACACACACACACACACACACAAGCACAATTAAAGGTCCCGTTTGATGTTTTGATGCTTTCATGTTCTGATGACAATTTCATCGAGAAGGAGGGGGGCAGCGTGGTTCAAACCTCCTGGCTACTTGCACACAGACATGTGCAACAAAAAAAGACATGCTGCCACCCTACCAACACACACACACACACACACACACGCACAGACACACACACAGACACACACAGATTTGCACACAGGTACGCAGACAGCCTCCCAGCTACCAGCAGGGCTTGTCTCTCTTCTGACCTGCTGAGTCAGCCCGAGCCCCTTAAGACTTCTTGCCTCTGTGTTACCAGATATCAGAGAGAGAAAGAGTGCAGACAGGGAGAATATGGGAGAGAGAGAAAGATACTGTCTGGGGCCAATCCACAGACCTTTGTAGTCGCACCAGTAAGAAATCACTTGGCTGGCAAGCAGAAGAATGGAGGCCACTGACCTGACATTGGATTCATTGTGTGTTGTAAAGCCATTCCTTGACATTTTGAATTTGTCCAGTTAGTTTTGCTTTTCACTTGTCGAGTTATGGTGGAAAATAATGGTCTGCATTAGCCACGCTGATTCTACACATAACAGTTCACACGACTTGGTACTATTGTACTATTGTACTAAGTGCTATTGCTCATTTGAAAAAAAGAGTTACATTTGCATACATCAGTTTGTGGCTCCAGAAAAAGCTGATGTGAAATCTTAAAATTCCCATAAAGTCACTTGAGTCAGTATCTATGAGGTCTGAAAACTACAAGTTTGAAAATGAAACCACTCTGAGGGACTTGGATTTACAAGGAAGTGAGGTTACCAGACCTCTGTAGTCCCCTCCTCATCCCTGTTTAAGGCTAGTGGCTCGGGGCATTAGCCATTCCTAGCATAACACGGCCATATCTCTGACTAAACTATTGGGGGTTGAATTACTGTAGGTGTCAGATTGTGACAAGAAAGAAAAATGTGTACGATATAAATTATACTATTTCTGGTTCTGCTGCATCAATTTTGATCATTCTTTTAAACTGTCTGTCATGAGTCTGACAACATTATAGCACTCTTTTAAGCCATAATACTACTTAGATTAAATGACAGACACTACAATAACATCCAGCCACTGGAATTATGTTTTTGAGCTGTCTGTCTGTCTGTAGGGAATTTCTTCAAACTTGGCATAAACATACACTTGGGCTCAAAGATGAACTGATTCGATTTCAGTGGTCAAAAGTCAAAGATCAGGGCCACTGTGACCTAATGTCGAGCCCATTCATGTGAACACAATATCTCAGGAACGTCTGCAGGAAATTTCTTCGAATTTGGTGCAAGTGTCCACTTGGAGTGAAGGATCAACTGGTTAGATTTTGATGGTCAAAGGTTACTGTGACCTTACAAAACACATTTTTGGCCACAAGTCAAGAATTCATATGCTAATTATGACAAGACACAAATATCCAGTTGGACAAAATGATGAGGTGATGACATTTTATATCTAAAAGGTCAAAGGTCAACTTTGTCAACACTGTGACATCATAATGTTCAGCTCTCTATCAGTCCTCTGTGCTTGTCTGCAAAAATAGTCACTAAGGTAAGACATTCCTTCAGTCTTCAATACATAATATATATCGTATGAATCTGCACAGACATGGATGTAACCGGCAGCTTGACTTGTTGGCGGTAGTCTTACCAGATTCACACTCTGAGTATGCCATTGGTCACTTGTTTCAAGTGGTTTTCAAAGTTTTCAAAGTCCCCGGGAAACAAGAACATCCTCCGAGCTGCAACCTACACACAAAAAACAGCAAATTAGCATTACCTGGGATGCTAATAGTCTGAATGTACACAAGCTAACAGCTGTTACCTTTTCTTAATTTTTTATTCCATTATATTTTGGCATGTTAGACTGTGATCGTTGTGTTTGTACTCATGCAAAGAGGTGCAAATCATACTACATACTACAAGTAAATGTTTATGTTTATGTCTGCTCATCAATTTTGTTCTTTGACTCAAGAAGTTTTTTTTGTTTTGTTTTTTTTGTTGTTGTTTTTTGTCAAGAGAACCTGCCTAGAATCTCTTCATGGCCAATCTTCCTGCTGGATTAAAGAATTAAAATAAAATATAAAAGCTTTGCTAAGTTGTTGATCACTCAGTCTGTGTTTGATGAGCATAGTATTCAAATTGAGGTCAGGAGCTGTTTAGAGGAAGTGACCTCAGAGGATTGAAAAGGAGCCCACAGTGTGCATCCTCACATTGTACGTGTGTTTGAGTGGCTGTGCATGTGAAAGTGCACGCTAGACAAAGGAACACAAACACACAGAGTGTGGTTTCCTCTGCTGTAAAAGCTTTGGGTGAAGCAGTGAATAAACGGTTTTCAGTTAGCCCTAGATGGAAAGTTCCTTTACTGATAAGGAGAGCTAGAGGGCTGAGGAAGAGGGCAGATGAGACAGAGAGAATTGAGTTGGAGGGGCCACTGCGGGTTTCCACCAAGCTGACAGTTGGGTAATACCAGTGTTAATATTACGAGAAACAACACCACTGACATCCAAAATCAGGTCAGAAAGGCATTTCAAGATGCAGATAAGTATGGAAAACAACAGATTTTTGCTTGTTGGTTGTTTTTAGCCATACCTAATTGACTTGCTGTCAAACCAAGGGATGATTTACCTAATAGACATGATTAATTTGTTCATTAGTCATCAGTCAACAAATGAAGTTATGTTTGCGTTCAGAATTTCTCATCAAAATGCACTGTGTGTATCAGTGAGTTGGCGAATGCGTTTTTATATATTAACCTTCATGACGTACATCATCAGCAGTTGCCTTCTTTCCCACCTTTCATGCAGAAGTTCCACAACCAACTCTATCAGACATCAAGATCTGGATTGTATGTTACATCACCTACATGCTGTATTCATGTGCATAAGAAAAAAAATAAAAAATACAAACAAAAAGAAGACCCAGTGTTACTATCAGTCAAAAACTTCATAAGGTACGTTTAAAAAAAATAGATTTCACAATTTCCATAAAGAAAAAAAAAGAAAGAAGGAAATAACATTTAATTTCCTCTGCTCATGGATAAGCCTTTATTACACAGAAACCAGTGCTTAAATTACCAAATAACCCCCCCATAAAGCACCGTAACTTTCTAATCTGTTTATAATTAGCATTTCAATGATCCTACACATTAATGTCCGACCTTCAAGAACTCTGACCCAGCTCTAATTAGTGCTAATATCCGATCATTGCCATATATGAAACTAGCCATGACCAAACAAATGGACCTCAGGTACAGCTAATTTCTGGAGCAATTATCTTTTCATGTTGAGAGATTTAGCCGATTATCTGCACAATTTCACACAGTTTTTTTCCCCCCTATGTGATTCTAAACGACATTACATTATATTAAAAAAATATATTTTTTTTAATCACTTCAGAAACCGGTCCTGTACAAAGGCTGTTCAGATGTTATTTCTCTTAATGTTTGATCATGTGTAAATGTGCTAAATGCTGGTCAACTCAACGGCACATTAATATGTGATTTCCCAGTGTTTTACTACAGTGAGCACACTGAATATATGTAGGAATGAGAGCAGCATTACCATTTATTTGGGCTTTTAAAATATGTATTCAGGAAAAAAAAGGGGGGGGGGGGGTCTAAAAAGCATTATAACTCTTGGAGTTTGCAACCATGCAGGTCATTTATTTATTTGGTTAAAAAGTATTTGTCAGGTCAATTTATGGTTTTGTGTGCTTGCTGAATTAGTGATTGAAACAAACGACTGAAAACCGGCTAAGTGAAAATCTGTTTTCAGAAACTGACTTAAGTTGATATCAAATTATTTTGACTAGAAAAGTTTATTTGTTTTACAGAGCTTACAAAACTACATCAAGTTTTTATATATTATGATTCTATGTATTGCAAACTTTACCTTCAAATACTGTATTTTTTGTGACTTTGCTGTTCTGTTCTATACACGTGACATCTATTGCATGACTGTCCATCCTGGGAAGGGGATCATACTTCTGTGACTCTGCTTGAGGTTTCATCCATTGTTCCCTGTTAAAAGGTTTTTTGGGGAGTTTATCTATACTCTTTAAAGGGTCTGTAGGACAGTGGATGTTGCACACTGTATATAGATTGTAAAGCCCCCTGAGGCAAATTGTGATCTGTTGTTCTGGCTTATATTAATACAATCATTTGATTAACTTAAATTTTTAAGGCAGCCCGCATACTAATTCATAACTTTCTAAGTTAAAACAAATCGTTTATATTTACAGTGCATCTCTGAGTCTGACTGAAGCAAAGTGATGTAGCAAATACAGCAATATTGCTGATACAGGTGTGTTAGGATAGTTCATATTCAAGCATGCAAGGTGGCCAAACTGTATAATTAAGCTTAATGTACATCAAGTCATTATAGACATCCTGTGGGCAGAGGACTGAAAACAATGATTATAAGGTAAGTCAGTGAGAAAATTACTGTAGCATATAGGAAGCTGCCTGTGTGGTCCAAACATGCTGATTCAAATGTCCCTATTAGAGCCGGTGACAAAAAGCACAATGACAGTGTGCAGACTGGGTATAAACAGTGATTAGAGGCAGGTGTAGATGTCCTTTACACCTAAACCAAGGTAGCGGACTGGGAGGATGGGAATTGTTGTAGGGTTATATAACATAAAGAGAAAAAATGGTTTATATCATTGACAAAATAGTTCCCATATCACAGTGTTTCCACACTGCAGTATGTTCCCTTTCAGCTTCACCCTCTGCTGTGTGCTTCTTCATGTTAACAGATATGCATGACGGCGGCGGTGTGATTTCCCCTCTAGAAACACCGCCTTTAACTCACTGATTTTTAATAATGAGAACATTAATTGTAATGCTTTGAATCACTAATGCTTTTGATTGCTAATCTTATCAATCCTGCACAACACAGCGTTGATCAAATGAACACATTTCCTGTGGTGGGTCTTGGGAGGAAAAAAAGTTACTGGATTAATAAAAAAAAAATCAGTTAAGGGAAATGTGAAAGTTAAGAGGGAAATGAAAGCGATAGGAAGGAAAAAAAAACAGTAATTTAAGAAAATAAAAGCAGCAAAGGGGAGTTCTGACTTCCAATTGGCTACTGGGTTTCTAAGATGCAATGATCTGATCCGTCAGTTCATCTTGGTTTACTTTTGTGCTACTTAAAAGAAATAAGGACAAGAAAATACAGGCATTTTAAATTAAGAACATTTACATTTCAATTATACGTGTGTGTGTGTGTGTGTGTGTGTGAGAGAGGTGTGTGTGTGTGTGTGTGTGTGTGTGTGTGTGTGTGTGTGTGTGTGTGTTAACAGCATGAAAGCAAGTGAGAACATTATATTTATTTACATTTTTGCTGGATTAAAAAATAAAACTAAACTACAGCCAGTTCAAAATGCAGCAGGGTCTTAACTAAAACTAAAGAAGCTGGTTCCCTTTATCTTTTTTTTTTTTTTTTTTTAACTTTTAGAATTGATTTTAAGGTTCCTTTTCTTTTACTTGTTTATAAAGTCTTGAATGACCTTGCTCCTCCCTTTCATTTTATGTTCCAGCCAGATCACAAAGGTCCACTGCTTTCTTGTACAGGTGAGAGCACCTTCTGTTTTTATGCCTCTAAACTGTGGAACTCACTGCCTCTGAATATTTGAATGCTCTCTCAAAAGGAAAGTTAAAGGAGCAATATGTAGCAATTGCACATACAAAAATGAGTACCGCAGTTTAAATAGCCAGTTGGAGCCATTGACTGTAATTTAAATACGTAGGTTGAATCTGAATATTTAATTTACGATCTATAGTTAAAGCGAGTTGTTTCTTGCTGCCTCCTCCTCCCCAGGTGTGAGGAAGCTCAGGCATGCAGGCACACTGTAGAAGCACAAGACGATTTTGCTAGGTGATGCAGTTTGGGCTGCATGTGTGTGTACGAATGGTGCTATATAGATAAAGGTGAGTTGAGTTAAAGCTGAGTTATTTGCTCAGGAGAGAAAAAAGAAAAACAATTAAGAAATTTAGTCACGTCAATCCCAATAATACATTTCACTTCGCTTTTTAAAGAGGTTTATATACACTATATGAAGCCAGGATGAGCAAAAGCAAGAGCGAAGGGGGTGGGGGTGGGGGGTGTTCCACCTCGCTAAGAGATCATTTCAAAAATGCATCCTCATAAATTGTCATCCCATCCTCCACTCGTCCAAATGTGTATTTTTCTAATGCATGGGAGGCCATATTCAAATGAAGGAGGGGAAGACCTTTCACACCACGCCGGGCTATAATGGGGAAAGCTTAGCATAACTTCCGTCTGATTTCCAATGCAAATATTAGCAGTCAAGTTCAGTGTGTGGTTGCAGATTATAGTTTATCCCTCTCACACACCACAGAGTTCTTTTACGCTCTGGAAACATTTTTGCTTATCAGTGCAATGCAATGATCAACTCTCCTCACATCCTCTCGGTCCCTCGGAGACTTGAAGTGGGACTGGGGGAGAAAGAGGCGATGATAGGGGGGTTAACGGCAGAATGAGAGAGGCAGATGAAGAGAGGGGAGAAAGAGAATAATCAACATTCAAATGTAGTCAGATCCACCCCAAACTTCAGCCACCACCCATGATTATTTTTTTTTTCTCTTCTTCTTGTCTGAATCCTTAGTGCTTAAATCCTTAAATTAAACATCTTAATTGCTGTAAGCCTCGCTATCAAATAGGGAATTACAAAGACCTCAGAGGAGTCTAGCCTCCCCCCCTTTCCCCAAACTCCCCTCTCCACTCCTAATAACATATCACATATTATTGTTTATGTAATTACACTGTGTGAGATGCTGCAGCTCCAGCCCTCCTATCTCCCCCTGCTCTTCTTGTGTGTGTGTGTAATGGTATAAAGGCAGCATGACTGATGAGTCGTCACATCAAACAATAGATGGAGAATAGCACCGATAATTCTATTAGCCTATAAAGTTTTTATCATTCAGATGTGTGTGAAGCATTTCCATTTATGTTTGTATTTTTTCTCTTGTACTCAAAGAATCATCCATTCATCTCTTAGACAACATAAAATTGTGTTGCTTTCAGACAACACATTGGTTGGTTGCAGAACATGTTCTTTCAAACAAGAAACATACATGTGGCGCAAATGAAAGACGTAATGTAGAGTTTCAGGCTACTTTTTCGAGCAATAAGGATTTTTTTTCACAAGTCTGACTGTAGAATATATACCACAATAGCTTAATTTCCATGAAAAGCAATGTATTCACTTCCTGATCATCAGTGAGCCTTGATGTGTGAGGTCAGCCATGTCCTCAAGTAATACAACCGCATCCTCACCTGCTTATAGTTCAACCTGAACCCGTATAACCTGCTCATTACAAACTAAGGATGCAACTAACTAATATTCATCTTTGTCTGTTATAGATGTAATGAGACCAAAAACTCAAGGTATGATAATACCACAATAAAATGTCTATGTTACAATATTTGTTGCAATATTAAAAAACAAAGGAAAATTTAATTTTGAAAAAAAAGTCCTTTATTGAATAATAAATCTGATGTTTACAGCATTTTTACCAGTAAGAATATTTCTAGTATTACGACTTGTTATAAATAAAGGTGTGTTCAGTAACACTTTCTATGAAGCCTGTGTCTATATTACTTTAGTGCCTTACAAATCATACTTATAAAGTCTTATACTGTACTTATAGATATGTATAATGATTGTTCTCACACTATTCTTATAGTTATGTATAATTAGTTATAAACACTCATCATAATGCTTATAACACTAGTCATAACACATTATAACCATTTTTATGACCTGTTAAACAATTGTATTAATCTTTGTGTTAAAGGATAACTTCGGTATTTTTCAACCTGGGCCCTATTTCCCCATGTGTATGTGTGTGTATGATCTACAACTCGTTTTAAAATTGGTGCGGTATTGAGGGATGCGGATGCAGCTGGCAGCCGCAAAACGAGTTGTAACGGTAGATATCGGGGCAAATTCGTCCGTCAAAGTTTGTGCATTAAACATGCTTTTTTCACCACAGACCGGCTCAGATCGCCAGTGTAATCTCTGTCAACAGTATGCTTCACTTACTGCTTGCTGTGTGTGACGACATCTCGCGGGATCTTTGTTTGTTGCCGGAAGAAAACAGAGTCATGCTGAGAGCCGGTCAGAGCC
>JAJHUR010089649.1:24719-52306 GCA_027495735.1 Lutjanus campechanus
TGCACAGCAACATGCTGAAGTTGTGGCTAATTGTGCTACAACTGGATGCTAACGCTCCTGTACAGACACTGCGCCTGGCAGACCATAGGGTCTGCAGTGCACACTTTTCTCAAGATGACTACTGCCAGCCCAAGAAGAGAAGACATCCCATCCTGAAACACTTCACCAAACACACCTCAAGAAAACAGCTGTCCTACTAGCTGCAAAGAAGACATTCTTCAACAAGCAAAGATCCTGTGAGATGTCGTCACGGAGTGAACGGTAAGAGAGACGCTTTGCATGTTGTTGACAGAGATTACACTGGTGATGTGAGCCGGACTGTGGTGGAAAAAAAGCACATTTAATCTACAAACTTTTACGGACAAATTTGCCCCAATATCTACCATTATAACTCGCTTCGCGGCTGCCGGCTGCATCCGCATCCCTCAATACCGCACCAATTTTAAAACGAGTTACAGCTATCAATCATACACACACATATGGGGAAATAGGGCCCAGGTTGAAAAATACCGAAGTTATCCTTTAATACCCACTTATAGTGACAGTTAACCAGCTTGTAATAAATCATATCTGTCTATAGACCAGGAATTTAACTACTTTACTCAATGCACCCAGTAGCAACATAGACTAATTTATAATCATGTTATAATAAATTATAACAGTGATTATAATGCAATATAAATTAATTAGAATGTATTACAGCTATGAAAATTATAATACACTACGATCTTTGATAAATGTCAGTGAGAGACAAGCTATTATGAAGTATTATAAAACTTGACCTTAGAAGTCATATACAAATCCTTAGCAAAGTGTTATGATGATTGTATAAAGCATTATGAATATGTATAAGTGCTTATGACTATCATGATACATTGCTCAGTGTAATGGATTGTAATTATGTTTGGAAGCATTATAACAAATGCATTAGAAACATGAATGTTATAGCTGGTAAACATACATATAAATAACCTTTTAAGTGAGTCAGATTTCTACCTGAAAATGAGCCACGCGCATCATGTACCTGACTGTTGTGTCTTTAAAAAATAAGCAGCAATATATCAGTTAATAATAGAGCGAGAAGAGGAAAGTGTTTATTTGTTTGGTGGATTACACTCCAACATTTACAGACAAGGCTGCGGCACTTTAGTTAGACTGTGTCACACTAAACACCAGAGGGGTGGGTAAACACGGAGAGCAGTGTGGCAGCAGAGCCAATTAGAAGTTACTTAAGGTCAGGCCGAGGCCCGAGGGAGTGGAGGAAACAATAAATAATTTGGAGGGTAAAAAGCAAAGTGTTGCCCAGTACAAAATGCATTGTGTTCTTTAAAGTCTTGACAATTTATTTTCCCGATGAATTATACATGTGAGACTGTGCTGCAAACATGCGTTGCCCAGCGAGGGGGAGATAATCTTCAATCTTTGTAAGTACTTCAACAATGGTGTGTATGACAAACACTGGAAGAGATTTGGTGCTGGATGGAGACGTGAAGTGCTCCCTGTATTGTTACATCGCCCAGCAGCTTTGGGAAACAACAATCCAACTGCACTTATCCTTAGCCAATGTTTACTGATTGTTGCATGTGATGGGAAAAATACTGTATTACAGCAGCTGGAGGTAACAGTTTTAGGTTTTAACTGATGGTGCAAATGAAGGATAAAGTCCTTTAAAACAAATAACAAAGTGTTCTTCAGCTTGTCCTCATAGGAGAACCCTTTATGGTTTCTGGTAAAACCTTTTCTTAAGGGTCCACTTGGAACCCTTTCAGAGAGTTCTACCTGGAACCCAACATGAAGGGTCAGACCTAAAATAATCTGTGAAAGGTTTCACCCAGAACCCCCTATGAGAGGTTCTACAGAGAATGCTTCAGTGCTGTAATGGTTGCACCCAGAACCCTGTCCACAATCTTTCCAACTTTTAAGGGTAATGACAAGAACCCACACATTGGGTTCTGCCAAGAACTTGTTTTATATTCCAAGGGTCTTATCAAGAACCGACCCATGCAGTTTTACCAAGAACCATTTTATATTATGGTCCAAAGAACCTTTGATGGAGGATTTAAACAATCTTTGAACTTTATTCTAAAAAGGGTTCTTTGGGATTTCATCTCTGACCCATTCAGAGGGTTCTGCTGAGAACCCTTTTATATTCCAAGAGTTCATCTAGAACCCACCCAGGGGATTCTACCAAGAACCCTTTTTCAATGGTACAAAGAACCCTTGACAAACACTTTGACAAAATAGTCCTTCACAGATTTCAACAATCCTTAAAGAACTCTTTCTCCCATAAAGGGTTCTTTGGATGAAATCGGTTCTTATTGGAACTTTTAGTCATCCTAAGAACCCTTGATAAACACTTTCTTCAAAAAACAGATTCTTCAGAAGCAAATGACTCTGGGTAGAACCCTTTTGGAACCATTGTGTCTAAGAGTGTAGTTCAGGAAACAAAACTAAGATTTTTGATCTTTGATTAATTTGGTTAAGAGTCAAACATTTTGCGTGTTGTCTAAGTTTATACAAACACTGGTATAAGTTGTGTAACTGGGAGTAGTAATCATTCTTTAGACTGTAAGCTGTGACAATCATGAATACCGGCAGAGTGAGTGAACCTGAAGAGTGGCTTTTGTATTTAAAGTTTTCAGCTGTGAGATTAAAAATTTCCAGTTGAATATATCGCTGGGAACCTTTCCTCAGAAGCGTACATATCCTTTTCAAACCAAATCCAGTCACGCAGAGCCATTTGCAGCATTCTACTTTTCCCTATTCTTGTTTTCCAAAACATTAGTCTTGCAAACTCTAATGCGTGCAAATGCAATGACTCAAGCAGGCTGCCTCTCTCTCGTTGCCTTTCTTTCCCTCGCGCTTCCTCTCTCTGTGTTTAGAAGGCGGTGAGTAAATCATATGGTCAGGCTTGTGCAAAGCCAGAAAATAATGGGATCATATTCCCCTCTCTTCCGCCTATCAAAGTTTCATACAAAAGCAAAAAAGCTTCTAGTTTCAATACCCAGGAAATTCTAAAGACTCTGACAAATCAACATCCCTTGACAACTACATAATGTATGGCTTTTAGTATCAAGCCTGTGAAGCTCCATCACAGCCTATGATAGCTACATTGACTTACCTACACATACTGCCAACGACATTGGAAAGCAGGCGGAGGATGGGAGTTTAGTTTACAATGTGTGAAAAGTACTTGAAAACATAAGTTAAGCAAAGGACATCTGCTTTGCAAGCTTTGATGGACTTGGTAGATTTCACAACCAAAGATTTATTTATTTATTTTGGTTTACAAAGTAATGAGTGTAGTGCAAACAGCCTCATGAAAATTCAGAATTGTGTCATTTGAGAATGTGAAACATCACAGCTTATACTTTTGATGTAGCGCATGCATTGTTGTTAGAAAACTCCTTGAGTGAAATGTTTACAATCCTGTCTTGATATCTCCCTCTAAAACACAAGCGCTTGGCTTTACCAGAAGCAGACAAATTCAGCAGAGATGCTTCCTGCTGACTGATAGATAGCCAGACAGACTCCAACTCCAACTTCACCAGAAATGACAACTCCTTCCAAAACCAACTTGTCTCCTCTCTCTCTCTCTCTCTCTCTCTCTCTCTCTTTTTTTTGTCTCAAGTTGTTTTCAAGGACATCTGGAAAGCAGCACCGTAGAAAATGTTACAGTATCTTTGCATGTTTGCACTTTTCGACAGCTGCGCCGCATATGGCACAACACAGAAATCATACGGAAATCATAACATGCCCGCTGTCGTAATTGCGTTGTAAAAATGCCCTCATATCTACACTCTTAGAAATAAGGATTCCAAAAAGGTTCTTCCTAAAGGACTGAGGCTCTAGCCAGAACCACTGGTTCTATTCAGTTCAATTCAATCAGTTTTATTTGTATAGTGCACAATCATAACAAAATTATCTCAGGATACTTTTCAAATAGAGCTGGTCTGGATCATACCTTTTTTTGTTTAGCCTTTTTTAATCCAAAAGATCCTTTTTGAAAGAAAGTGTTCTTTAAGGATTGTTGAAGAACTTTTTCATCAAGGATTTGTCAAGAGTTCTTCTGACCATTACTGTATAATGCAGTTCTCAGCAGAAAACCCTGTGTGGGTTCTAGATAAAACCTTTGGAATAAAAAAAATCTCAGTAGAACCACCTGGGTGGGTTCTAGATAAAACCTTTGGAATATTAAAGGGTTCTCAGTGGTTTCTTGTTACCACCCAGATGGTGGAGAGGTTTTTGAACAACCCCCTAGAGAGGGTTTTGGGTGGAACTCCTACATCAGAAAGGTTCTCTGTAGGACCTCTCATGGGGGATTTTGTGGGAAACCTTTCACAAATGGTTCTACATATAACTCTTTGTGTCGGGTTCTAGGTAGAACTCTCTGAAAGGTTTCCAAGTGAAACCTTTATAAAAAAAAGTTCTAACAGAACCAAAAAGCATTCTCCAGTGGGGACGAAGAACCCTTTAGGGTTCTAGTTAGCACCTTTCTTTCTAAGAGCACACACACAATGACGGAATAACCCAAAGAAATGGCAGCAGGCAGGAACTCCACTTCATAAAGCACGCTCATCCACAACCACACATTAGGTTAGACATCTCATTTAAGTCTCTATATAATTTAGTATATCATACATACGCCAGGGTCCTGTTCTTTACTCATGCACACTCCCTCTAATCCAACATTTCCTAGGGTCAAAGTGGAAGTGGGTGGAAGCCATTTCCAGCGAGAGCCCTCTGATGGGGTTGATTAATCCGCAGCAACTATGGTTTGTCTTCTACAGCTGAGTGAACAACTTCATTTCAACTGATGAGTTCAAGCTCAGGTCAGGGCGGTCCTCATCTGTGACATTACAACAGCCACACAATGAGAATTAATTTCTCTCACTCGAAAAACAACTACGTGGTGCTGGGACCTGGCTTTTGAGACATATTGCAATTAGGATCAAACAACTCGGAGAAGAGTTATATGCTGAAGTGATATGCCTTTGTGCGCTCACGTGTTTGCATGTGCGCACAGGATTTCTTTTTTTTGTTTGTTTTTTTTTCGTTCTTCATGTGGCTTTGGTAATGTTGGTCAAGTGTAAACAATGATGGCGTTTTTCCAGACCTTCTCTACATTTGACAGATGATTGTTTGTGTCTGCCTCTCTGTAGTTTCCGGCTCCCAGAAATGAATGTGCTCAACACAAACAGGTGAAGCAATCTGCAATACTCATTTTCACAAAAAAGTGGCACTGGGGGAAAGCGAACTTCAAGCGATGTTTGTCTTTGTTTCTGAGACCATCCATTCTGTAGTATGGGTTCCATTTGCATCTAATATTACCACTGCAAAATCAAAGAAAAATGAAAACTATTTTTTGATTTCTGCATGGTTTGCCATCTGTTACCATACATCTGAATTCTACATCTCGAGTCTCTCAGGCATTCACTCGCATTCTCTCTAATTCACAACCATTTATCTTTTTTTTTTCTCTTTTCCACTTCGCAGTCAATCATAAAAAAAATATGCCAAACTCTGAGGTGGCCTCTCAAGCATCACCAATGTGCAGAGGGCTTCATCAAAATATTTAAACATAAGCAATATAAACCTCGTGTCCTGAGTCCTGTGTTAACTTTTGGTTTGAGTGTGTTGAAATGATTCAGCCTTTGCATACCAGAGGAATGTTATACTGTGTATTTCAATGATGCTGATTCGTGGACACAAACATACACACATATAGGGTTTTGTAGACTGAAGGCATGGAAAAATGAAGTGACTTTTAAATGGGTGAGCATTAATAAATCAGCAGGGCCTTTCAATAGACTATGTCCTGTTTCCGCTCGGTGCCTTTTCCACCTGTCTGCTGGGGCTTTGACAGAGAGAGTGCTGGCATTATTACAAATAAATATTGGTTTGAATATATGGCCCTGTCATAGCTCTGTATTATGGTTATGGTTTCAGGAATAATTGAATCTGTGCAGATTGTGATCTGGGTGAATTAATGGATTGTTCCAAGGGGCCAATGCGAGTAGAGGGGGTCCAGGTTTGGTGATGGTGATGTGTGGGAATTCATTTCACTGTTTAGCACGGAAGGGCATATTGTAAAATGGGCGAGGGGTGTCCTGCGATGTATGTCACAGTCAGTTTTATCATGAGCGTTATGATGAAACTTGTGTGTCTGTAGGGTTTGAAATAACACCGCGTGTTATCTTTGCTGTGGAATATTCATTGCCGCAATTATTCAAACCTGCAGAGCTCCTGTCTGGGCTTATGTGTACCGAAGAGAAGATATGGTGTATGAAAAGTTATTCGCAATTGTCTGTACATAAATCAGCATCACATTATGAAAATCAACACACAGCTACATAAAACCTCACAGAAGATAAGGAATGCTACCTGCAGAGCACTAGAGAATCCAAGATGTACACTCTTAGAAAAAAAGTGCTAACTAGAACCATAAAGGTTTGTTTGGCTTGTCCCCATAGGAGAACTGTTTTTGGATTGTGGTAGAAGCTTTTATATCGGCTCCACTTCGAAGTCTTGAGAGTAACACCGAGAACCCAACATCAAGGGTTACACCTAGAACCATTTGTGAAAGGTTCAATGCAGAATACGTTATGAGAGGTCCTACAGAGAACCCTTCTATGGTGTAATGGTTCCACCCAGAACCTTCTCTGGGGTTTCTATCCAGAACCGTTTCACTTTCGAAGGGTGTTAACAAGAACCTGCTGAGGGGGTTCTACTGAGAACCTTTCCAATGCCAAGAACTTTTTTTCTATTCCAAGGGTTTTATCTAGAAAATACACAGTGGGTTCTACAGAGAACCTTTTTATATTCCAAGGGTTTTATCTACAACCCACTCAGGGTGTTCTACAGAGAATCCTTTTATTTTATAAGAGTTTTATCTACAACACACGCAGGTGGGTTCCGTGAGAGCCCGTTTATAACATGGTACAAAGAACCTTTGACAAAAGTCTTCTTTAAGTATTTAAACAATCCTCGAAGAACTTCTTCCAAAATGGGTTCTTAGAATGAAAAACCTTTGACAAACCCATTCTTCAAAAAAGTCTTTTGGGTATAGCCTCAGCCCTTCGGGAAGAACCCTTTTGGAACCATTATTTCTAAGAGTGTAACTGTAAATAAATCCTGCAGTTTCACAGCCCTGCAAAGTTAAATCTGCTTTGATAAAGTTTCCCGTCCAGCTTTCGAGTCTGCACTTCATGTGAGTGAGAAAAAACAAAGATTTGTAAAAGAGACAAGGAAAACAGCCCAGAAGTTGTCAAGATTGGAACGATAGAGCGCATGTCGCCTGTGCTCTATCTATCTGCACTCACATGAAACACAAGTTGGGCAGAGCAAAGACAAAGAGCTTGTCTCCTTCAAGCATGAGGGAAGACAGAGAGAGAATATGTAACCATCCTTAAGTAATTTTGTTTACTGGCCCTGGCTCCTGTGCACTCGGGGTAAAGTCTCCAGGCACTCACCCATCTATTGAACAAAACTCAGCAAATTGGTACCTCAGGTTTATTTCTCTTTGAGCTCTCTCACCTGGGAGTCGGGGGAAGAATTGCCTTGTAGGCCTGAACTGCAAACAGCTTTCTCTCTGATCTGCTCCCTTCGCCCTCACACTATTTGAACTGTGTTTTCCCCTGGCATTCTGGGAACCGTTTGCTCTCTTTCTCTGTGTCGAGAAAGAAAAAGGCTGTGTTCTTCATACATTTTTTAAAGTCTGGTGTATGTTCCCTCATGCAAACCCAAACACAGTCATACACACACACACACAGACGCACTTTCTGCTGCGCGCTCGTCGAAGCTTTCAGGCCAGCCCTGTCAGTACCTGGACGTCAGGTTTTTTTTTTTTTTAAAGAATGTGGTCCACCGACTAGCCCCAATTTGTAAACAAGTTTGAACGACATGAGCGCATTAGTGTCGGTTCTCTGTAAATTCAGTGTTAAGAAATGCCAAGTACGTGTACAACACGGTGCTTTGATGAAGCTGTCATCGATCAATAATTCATCACAACTTTGCTTGGCTATACAGGCATCTCAATAAGTTTCTAAGCAAAACAGAAAAGAATCAAATGAAAGCAGAAAGATCAAGACAAGAAACATACACACACACACCGTGTTTATATTTAATGGCTTTTTGCTTTTGGAAATGCCACAACGCACTTGGTCAGCATGTTTAGACAGGACCAGAGGAAGGAAGGAGGATGGAAGACTGGGGAAGGGAGAGGGGGGGTGAGAGTGAAAAACAACTTCGTACAAGCACCTCTGGTTTGTTCTCATTTTGTTATCTAGCTCCATAAAGAAAGAAAAAAAATGCTTTGGCCACCATCTTGTGGTATTTCCTGCTAATCCCCACAACCTCCTGCTCAGCGGTGGTGCTGGTGGTCTGTGTGTGTGTTTGCATGTACATATGTGCACCTGCGCGTGTGTTGGAGCTCTAGTTTCTCGTGTGTGTGGCCAAAATCTAAATCCATGCCAGGACAGCAATCCGGTCTGAAAACACAGCTCCTAATCCTTTAACCTTCAGAACAAGAGGAGAGGGGAAAACAGCTGAAGGGCCCCGCATGGTGAAGCAGTCGGAGGGAGACAGACACCCAACTAAGACCCGACCAGACCAGACCAGGAGGCCACTGATATTCAGCCCCCCCCTCTTTTCCTCGAGGCAGGAAAATGGATTTCTATTTCTGGTGGCTTGATATCGCTGATCATGGTTCATAGCCCCCTTTCAGGGCCCGGAGTTAACATCGCGGGCTGATGTCAGGATGCGAACACTGATCAGAGCCAGGGAGATGGGTCCTGATGGCCTTCCAATCTGCCAAAGCTGTGATGGCTGCTTTGCTGATACCATCACAGTAAATTCTATCACTGTCACTCTCTGTTTCTATCCAGAAGCACTCAGAGTATGTGTTGGCACATCTTAGTGTGAGCGTTTGTGTGTATGTGCTTTTTCCAGCTGTCCGTGACTGACAAGTTATCTGATGGCATTGTGCTCTGTGTTATGTACTGTAGCTTAACCTCAATGATGCCTTTTCCTTGAAAAGTCGAGGAGCTGGAATAACAGGTGCAATGACTAACAAAAATATGAGTCAGAAATTTGTGATGTGCAGTGTAGTGGCGATGGTAATAACTTTGATGAATTTATTTTGACTGACTGAAATGATGACTGGCATACAAAATAAATCTGAAGAGCAAATGATATTTGATGATGTCTTTCCATGTTAGAATCCACCAAAAACTTCAAGTATAGTTTTTTTTAGTTCTAGTTTTAAATAAAACTTTATTTTTAAATAAAAAATATTTGATGCAGGGTTATATGAGGCACTTGTCAAAAGTCAATGTATTACCTAAAGTAGATGGCAGTCAGCAGGCCCACAGTTAGGAGAAGCAGAGAGGAGCACCAGCACGGAAGCTAAGCAATGTATTGCTGTGGAAAGGCTCAGCAACAAAAGGTATTTTAGCTATTACAGAACAAACAAACAAACAAACAAACATAAAAAAGGCTGACCTAAAAATTCAATTCAGTTTAAGTAGATGCTATATTTAGAACATTTTCACCTCTTTACCTTGCAGTCAGACGGCCCTTTCTGATGGGAAACGACCTTTATACAGGCCAAATATCACATGCTCCATACCAACCAAACTTCATTGGTAAAGTTAGTCATTTTATGTCACAGAACATGGGAGTTGGAGATCTACCACAGCCTTGATTTGTTAGTTTGCTTGTGTGATTATGTGACTGCAAACTGTCATTTTAAAACATCCAAGTCACACAATAACACAAACAAACTAACAATGGCAGGAGTAGATAAGCAACTCCTATATTCTGCAAGGTAACATGTCTGATTTAGCCTATGAAGTGTGGTTGATTTGGCTTATATAACCACAGTTTCCCATTGGAAAAGGCTGTCTGGTGGTAAAGTTAAGTGGTAAAAATATTCTAAATATAGCATACACTTAAACTGATGTTATTTTCTTTTAAGTAGCTAAAATATATTTTGTTGCTGACCCTGTCCACAACAGAACATTGCATAGCTTCTGTACTGGTGCACCTCTCTACTTCTCCAAACTGGGGTGGGCCGACGAGCATCTACCATAATACACTGACTATCAAAAAGTACCTCATACAGCCCCACATTAATAATCTGAACTATCTCTTTAACTTAGCAGCTCCATGGTCATTAAAAAAACTCAATCTTTAATAACTGTACTTGAGATCTCACCGCAATCTAACCTTCAAACCTCAAATTGCTCCATTTACATCTGTGCATAGTGGTGTGAGCACGCTGCTCGGTGCTTTATTCCAGCCATAAGGTTTGTGTATCACAGATCAAACTCTCTACATCTCCAGTTGCAATTCTCCATCATTTTCCATGCTATTAGAACTCCAACCTTTCCGTCTTTTGGCTGTATTGATATTTATGCTGAGTGATAATTCCTGACAATAAATAAATAAAACGTTCCTCCTACTCTTCTGTGTCTGTATAGCCCCCAGCATATTCCTGGGGCCTGGAGTCTGGGAAGGGAAATACATAAACAAGAAAAGATCTGAAGAGACTTAGCCAGGGGCACTGGATATACACACACTCACACAGAGGCGCACACACAAGCTAATGCATCACACATGCATGCACAGAGGTACTGCATATGCAAACCAATGGACCTATATTGTATGTATTTGCCAGTCACCATTTCTGTCTCCCCTCCATACTCACATACACTTAACATACACCCATATAGTATACACACACTGAAACATTAATGGTCAGCCAGCCAACTGTTTTAAGTAATCAGAGGCTGCTATGTTGAGTTTTCATTCTTTAGACGAAAAGCATCGGCTCCTGAGGGCAGGTCGTGTTCATTAAACCCCTTTTTCATATTTTTCTCCCAACTTCCGCCAAACTAGTGGATTAACTGCTTAGCCAGACTTTTTAACCATGCTATTCAATTATAAATGTAAGATGTGTGCGTACAGGGTGGGAGTACAACATGGTTCTGGAGTGCAGCTGTCGGCTTTTTGATAAAGGTTGCTTGTTTTTACATCTCTTTAAAGTCCTCACAGATTCATATTAAAAGCTGCTGAAAATCAATATGCATACAAGCGTACAACACATGCAGGAGTCTATTGACAGCCCTAAGAAGGTCTCTGATACTTCTCATATACATTTGCCTCTTGAGAATACAACAACACATGGTGTACAACACAAATCAAGCACAACATAACATTTTTAGGGCTCGAGACAGCGGTGCAAGGACCCTATTGAAATAGCTCAGATTATTATTATAATTATTATTATTCCAGCAAAGTAATCACATTTTTGAGGGCCTAAACATGGTCAAACACTCAACAAAACTGGCACAAGCATCAGTCGTAATGAAAATTTATATCTGATATGGGCTTTGGTGATGGGCACGGCAAAATAGCTTTGCCACGCCCTCTAAAAAGCAGAGCCCTGTCAATGAGTTGGCATTTGGGAACGATGCCACGGCTGACACAGACTCCAGTGCTTTAAAACTTTGCCACCAGACAGCCTTCCAATGGGTGTGTGGGAGTATAAACTAAAATGCAACAATGCATTTTTTTCCCCCCTTGGTCTTGCCAAATGAACAAGAGCAACCAAGAGATATACGTTGTCAGTCCACTATGGTGCACCAGCCCACATCACAGGCTGGCATGGTGCTGAGTTCAGTTTCAAGACTATAATCCATTATGTACATAGAGAAAATGTAATAGCAACATACAGTAGCCAATTCTAAATATTCTACAAATACCAACCTGTCCAAGAGCAGTACATGTCATCTGTGTCTGCCATCAGTCCTTTATCTCCTTTGAGTGCTCTCCAATGAGGAAAAGCTTCACCAATTGTAATCCGTGTTTGTCCTCACCGTCTATCGCCGCCTTTCTTTATTAAACCGCAACCCTCACTCTGTTTTGAATGCTTCCTATTTTTTTCTGCAACAAGCTTCTGTCATGACAGATACCAGATTCAAAACTCAGTTGTGTTACGAACATACGGATAGATTTAACTGGCAGTGATAGGCTTAATCAGCATTGTGTGAATTTGTTTGGCAAGGTCTGGGATGTACTGATCACTCATTTATATGTAAAAGTACCGCACTGCAGCTTTAACTCCCTGTTTATGTCAGTTTCTTCTGTTATGAGTGAAGTCAAACAGTAACAACCCTTTTTTGTAATGGTCTGACTTTATATGTGACTCTCTCCTGTAGTACAAATCACAGAACTACATCCCTTGCCTTTAAGAACAACATATGTAAGTGTAAACCTGCGCACGCTGGTCCCAGCAGACAAACTTAAACATAGAGGCATATTCATGAGATTTTCTTATTCTTCAGAAGTGGTGGTGCTACCTTTATGTTACCCAGAGCAAGAGCATATGAAAAAATATGATGTACCATGGAAGAGAAAAAGACAAAAAGTAAATATAACTTCCTTAGTGATGAATAACACTGTGGATATACCTTTTCATGCACCGTCCAACAAACTACAAGCAAAGAGAGCAGCATGGTTACTTTTGTGTGTTTTTCAGTGCAGAAAGAAAAGTCCTTCAAGGATATTCTTGTTAGCATATTCACTCTCAGTTTGTACAATGTTCACTGTAGACTTTCAGTGTAATTCACAATAAAAACAGATAAACATCATGTTCCTTCCATTGGTCCAGGAGGCTGTTCTGTACAATGCATTACATTTCCAGTGGCAGGCAGTTTCCCTCATCCTCCATACCATTAGGGCCATCAATGTTGACAGGATCAATACCTGTGTTTTGGCCCCAGTGCCCCTGCTAGAGATAGCATGTCACTGCTGACAGACAAATATCAGCGCTTGGCCCTGTGACGGAGGGGAAATCACAGTACTTTTCCGTTAAGATCATCCAACATGGTATTGATTCGCCCTGTGCTAATCATACATCAGAGCTGAATAAATGGCTCAGAGGCAAACGCTCCATTGTTCACGATTGGGAGATGTAATAAAAAAGAGAGACATTTCTTTTATTGCTAGTAACTCGGGGCAAGTCACATAATCGTGCCTTGATGGGAAAAGGCCTGGTTAGATCGAGGTCTATCAAAGTGTTGTCGGGACTTTTTAGTGATGATCCCATCGACTGAGGGAGGTCCTGATCACAGTGTGTCTAGGTGTGTGCGCGTCTTATTGCGGTGGTTGTAGAATGGCAGGACACATGTATTTTACTATTGTTTGTTTGTTGTTTACTTACATTACACAAACTGTAGATCAAAACAACACCAAAAATGTATCTTGGCTTACAGCACTTTGCCATAAAAATCAAGGCTGTTTTTTGTTATTGTGGGGTGGTAATGCTTTGGTACACTGTAAAAAAAATCGTACTGGAGTTTAGTTGAAACTAATCTTCTCTCATTAACTTAATATAAATATAGAAGTTTTCGGTGCTCAAGTTGATTAAACATAAAATTTATCGTTTACTTTCAGAACTTAGAAACCTGAGTTCTTATAATTTTATTCCTTTTGACTTGAAATGGTGAGTTGAATGAATGTACTGTATTGTACTCATTGAAATAAGTTATATAGGGTTGGTGGAAGGGGATGGGAATTGTGAACTCACTGTCACAATATATCTGCTGAACAATGCACTTCTACATTTTGGGGATGAATGTGTAAATTGAAGTGATATGCATTTGTTCTGTATTTTTCATCTCTGTGAAATAAGTTATATAAGACTTGCTCACATCACATCAGATTGAATGGTATATGCACATCAGAATCACCCTTCTGTCTTTGTTACCTATTCCAAGCTAAAATGTTAACAAATGCACCACTTATTGGAAAAACAGTCTTAGTGACTTCAGTTGGAGCTGATAAAACATGAAGATTGTCATCCGACATCCCCTTACTCAATTCAGTCAAGGCTTTTCAGCAAGGACAGTCTGCCAGTTGGGCAGTCATTTCTCATTTGTGATGTTGGCAACAAGCAATTACATCTTGAGGACAGCTATCAGGAATTCTTTCAGAGGTAGCCAATGTCAAACCTTCTGATGAGGCTCTGAGGCTTGAACAGCTCCAGCTTTCGAGATATACTGATCTGACTTCAAATTTGCCTTTATTTGAATGTTTTATCCACACTGAATTTAACTTTTTTAAGGGTCACAATCCTCTGAGCAAAATCAAAGCAGGAAAGGACGACAAACATTACAAATCCATATTTACTTTTCTGTAAAATCAGTTAAACGCTTCAAGCTATTTCCAAACCAATAGTCCAATAAATCCACCCTACTGCCGGCTGACGGCTTTGAGTGCGGTTGAGTGTGTTGAAAGCTATACGGTATGTTAAAGGTGAGAAATAAATCTGTTGCTATGTGGGGAAGGTGCAATAATTATTTGAGAACCAGCAGTTCTTGATCTCCTGTTTCCTTCCATCTTTTCTGAGCACTCTGTTATCTGCACTATTCCATCAAAAAGCACACTGATAACAGACTGGAGAACTCAATTGACCTTGACTGAGTGTAGGAGAGTAGACACTTGTAGTACTGAGGGAAAGAGGGCGAAGGAAACCATCTCTCTGACTGTCTGACCCACCTGTTTTCACAAATTTCAAATATGAAAAATTTTCTGATCTGATCTTGTCAATGGGCGGGATGATATCATCTGTCTGACAAAAATATTACAAAACACTGCTGAAAAATGCATGTTTTAATTGATGTGACAACACTGTGGTTAAGGCATAAAAAAGGACTAAAAAAGGAGATCATAATTTGGGTTAAAATAAACACTTTGTTTAGATTAGTGAAAGGGGTTTTAGGTTGAAATGCCGACCACCTTTAGGTTAGGGGACCTTTGCTGTATGGTTACAACACTAAACATGTGGTTAAAGTGATGGAACGACTGTGCTCATGACTGTCAGTTAGAAACAGGAAATGAACTGCGGTCTCCCGTGTGAAAGTGTGGCGTTTTGTTGTGGTTTTGGGGCACTTGTTGAAACAACTGACGGTGCCATTCTTCTTGTGTTTGTGAGGTCATTTAAGGTAAGAGAGTGCATGTTTGAAACTGTGTTTCATATATTTATAATATGTTTCTTGAATAGCAGTTCTCATCATTAAAGGTAAATGTTTCGCTGTACAAAGATCATACAGTATGCAAGTGCATTGGATGGAGAACCGACAACTAATGCAGTACAAACCCAGCTGGTGCCCATCTACATGTTTGTGTGGGGTTTCTCTGGGTGCTCCAGGTTCCTCCAGGTTTCTTACTGGAAATGACTATTACCAACAGCAAGTAGGTTGTCATTAGCAACGGTTAATTACCCTGATAAACCAACTCCCAAGCAATCTCCCCCCATTCACCTGCCAACTCATTTAGGGTTTTGCAGTTAAATGTGCAGGTATTGTATAAATAACTTCTCATTTTAACTGAATGAATTAAACTGTTTTGCTGTACTTGCAACATAAGCGGCAGGAATAAATAAAAACAGGGCGTCTGACAAAAGTTTAGCTCAAACTGGCGCACTGTGTAACACTGCACAGAGCTGTTTCTTGCAGCCAGTTAGGACGTTCACATAGAAATCAATTCATGTTTCATGTCACATTCAGTAAGGACACAGTGTTGGTGTTTTGTTTTGTTTTTTTCTTTACATTTTGTGTGGCGTGCTTGTTGGGACAGGCTCTGTCAGGATGAAGAAATCATGAACAAGAGTCACTAAAAATGCATGAGAATGTATGCTGGACTTACCACAATATGTTCGGTAGGTAAGAGGAGTAAAAAAGGGACATGGTCAAGACATTAATATGCATTGTTGCTTATGTGTTGCAGAAGTGATGTCAATGTCAGATATTAAACTTGTTGTGATCTTTTTCAAGCACCCACTGATATTGTAGCTACTGCACGAAGCCAAGAAGCACATTTGTTTGTTTCAGACACAGAATTTTAAAAAGACATCATTTCCCCTACATAACATTTGTTTAATTTGCAGATCTGCTCCTTAGAGGCAGAGAAATTTCAACATCTTAGAGTAAAAAAAAAAAATAATAATCTGATCATCACAAAATGACATTTTAAAAATTAGATGTATTATGTGAGTCTTAAATTGGAATCTAATGTTTAGGTGGTCATATACTTAAATCTCAAATCTGAGTGGCTATTGAGCTACTTAAGCTGAAACAAGTTATATTTTTGCCAGTAAAGAATCCTGCTTGTATTTTGGCACCATTGTTAAAACACACAATAAAATCCCTGTCAAACACATAAACAAGAGAGATTTTGTTTCATCATGCACAAGTGTGTGACAACCTGTTAAAGCAGCTTCAGAAGTGGTGGAGTGCTTTCTGAGCAAACAGGGAGAGATGACCCTGACGGTAGCTGGCGGCTGTCAATACAGTGGAAAAGTGCCAAATGCAAAAAAATCACAAACCTTTAGCCTGCCACATACAATAATGATTCTCTTCTGACAAAAACTGCTGACCGCTAAATTATTCATATTCACGCTATGAATAAATAAAATAAACAGGCGCCGCTCTCAGTCTACAAATCTAGGAAGTATTTTGCCATTTAATCATCAAATTTTAACAGAAGCTGCAACACATTGCATAAGCACTCAGGACTCCTGGGACAGTTGCAAACTTGACCAACTGCCAATAAGTGGTTGTGCCTAATTTTCAAGAGCCATTTGCCTCCTATCTGATTCCTTTGCTTCATATCAAGGCCCGCAGTATAAAGCCTGTCTCTCTCCCTTGGTCCCCAGATAATTAACTTGGCTTTGTTGTGTACAGCACACATGCACATTCATTTCTAATTAGCAACAGACAGCATCTACCACTACCACACACAATATTTTAGAATAGCTTAGTGATTTTTCACCCCCTTTTTTTTAACATATACCTAGTGTAGGTAAGTCAATAGTGCCAGCGAACCAGCGCTAAATGAATTTAACTCCACACATGCCTCGCAGCACAGTTCCTAATGGCTCTCTTCTCTACATGTAAATGACCTCCTGTCCTGGATCTTTGATTGCAGATCAATGGCTGTTTGCTTTATTTCAACATTCAGTGCCGGTGAACCACAACGCCACGGGGGCAAATGTTGAACAGAGAATTTACAGGTTTGCTATTGAGCACTTTGAAACAATAAAGCTGCTAGTGAGCTATTAAACAAACGAGAGAATAAAGTGGCTGCCGTGGACCGAGATTAACACGATAGATACAACGTTGAAGGGTGTAATTATTCTTTACTGACACAAACGTTTAGCCCCCAGAGCGGAACAGTGTTTACCACAAATACCGCCACCACGCTTGACCTAATCATGGGCTGAGATTTACCTGACTGCATTTGAAATGTGTTACAGCTGATTTGTGTGTTGGAGCTGACAGTTTCTAGCAATCAGCACACTGTAGGCCAATATCCTCAGTTAGTGCTGGATTTGATCCCCCAAATAACTGCCAGAAAATTATATATGCCTTGTTATTATTGGAAACTTAGTCAAGTGAATTTAATATGATTCATACCATGTGCAAAGGTTGAACATAAATAATGACATCAACAGATAATTTGTACCTATATTTCCTGACTTTTGGTTGAGCTGTTGGATTTTGCTGTGTCCGTATTTGCTAATTGTAGCATTGCTTTTTTTCACATTACAAACAGGAGCTGTCAAAATCACATTAACCTTCTCACAATGTCAGCGTTGGCTTGTGTCCTCTGCGTTTGTTTTTGATACGACATTATTTTCAGCAGCCTCTGATCAGCACGATGTACCGTGGTAGAAATTAGAGGTACGTAGAAACATTATTATCTGTATCTGTGTCTGTTCAAACGATAAAATTATTTGCCTCTGCATCTGTATTTGGATAGAGGACCTGAGGTGGGCATTATACCGAAACTTGTGTTAATTTGGGCAACTGTTATTGTTTTTAAGCTTATATTCATTGACGATGCAATTCTGTTTTGCACTGTAAGTAGAAACAGTAAAGGGTACAGACTATTTCTCGTTCATTAGGCCAGACCAAGGGGGAAAAAAAATTGTTGCATTTTAGTTTACACTCTTTTTAATGGGTTTTAAATCAGTGGCTCTCAATCTGGGGGTCGGGACCCCTAAAGGGTTCATGATATGATTTCTGGGGGTCTGTTTTTATTCTATCATTTTTGCTTTCCCCAGATAACATTCAGGTGCATCCCTCTCAGAAATTACACCACATTAAATCTGCTGCATTCACATATGATACAAAGGTAACTTCAAACTTCATAAGAAGGTATGCTTCACTTTGGCACCATTGAATGTAGTTTCTGGGGCTAAAAAGGTTCAATGAAATGAATACAAAAAACACTGAACACATTCATTCATGATTGTAAGATGATAATGATCAAGCAGTAAGAGCTATAAAGACCAACATGAAATTCTGCCGAACATATTTGACCAAACTCTATTCAAATTTTGATTTTCAGAAGGTTCTCTGGACATTTCAAATTTCTCTTTGTGAAGTCAGAAGACACAAAAGACATATCTGGGCGATTAGGTTTTCAGAAACATACGTTGAATGTTCTGGTTCAGTTCAAAAAATAATCAGAGGAATCCCAAAGCACATAATCATACATAATGCAGGATATTGTGTATAATTGCATGGTGAGGGACTCCACAAAGCATATACATCAACGAGCATCCAGACCAGCAGGGACAATAGAGGACAGACTTAGACATTACTGCCAACTCCTGACTGTAGAAATATGGCAATCTCTATATTGTCCTGCCAATGTATTAAAGCCATGAGCTGCATTCCAGGTCTTGATTATGTGTGTGATTTGTCTGTTTTGTGTGTACGTGTATATATCTGGTGTGTTTGTGTGCTTGATGTCCATGTCCTGATGTCCATGCATGTGAGTGTATGTTGCACATATTGCGTGGCTGGCATATGTATGTATGCACTGATGTGTGTGCGTAGGTGAGTGTGCACATGTGTTTGCGCCCCATGTGTGTGTGTGTGTGTGTGTGTGTGTGTGTGTGTGTGCGCTAGCTGGCATGTCAGCTGATGTCCCCAGTAATCCAGCAGTGGGCCTGTTGTGGATTAGTAGCAGGCTCCAGGGGATGGGAATCCCATTCCCGTTTACAGCTCTCCCTGGCAGGAAGAAAGGCAAGGATGCCTTCTCTCTACTGCCTTCACACCGGTTGGAGCCTGAAGGTGTGTGTATGTGTGTGTTATTGGGGTAATGTGTATATGTGGATGTCGAATGGATGCTGTTGAGTGTGTATTATGTGTATGATTTCTAATGTTAAAATCATCTTTCTCCCACTTGCCAATTCTTACATTGGTGTCTAACAAAAGCATGAATTCACTGGGTTTCCTAGTTAATTAGTATTAACACTAATTATAGGCATTAGAGGGCACAGTAATTTATGTAGCATAGCTTATCTGTATTTTTAATCAATATAAAATTACTGCTGCTTGGTGGGATATGTTGGTTCCCCTAATTCAGTGGTTCTCAGCCTTGGGGTCGGGACCCCCAAGAGGGTCGAGAGGTAATTTCTGGGGGACCAAGATGGTTGTGGAGAAAAAAAAATATTGTGGCAAGCAGCACAAAATGAGATCCAGGAAGCAGCTCTCAGCAACATCAGCCTCTTAAAATGATTTATCATGAGGTTCAAACACTCAAACATATACAAAATACAGCTGGCCTTTAAAACTATAAAGTAGCACAAAAACAATTACCTATGTAAGCCACCATGTTCTGAACAGACTTAAACATTAATAAAAAGTAACATTTGCATTTAATAACATAAAATAGCAAACAACTCAGTTCAGCACTAGGCCTGATGGGAAATAAGGCTGTATTTTAGAATGGGGAATATTTTTTACATTGCTTTGCTTGTACCAGTAATATAATTTCCTTTAGGATAAATGTTATAGAGTGTGTGTGAGAGTCAAAGCAATGGTCTCTGTGTTTGGGTTTCTTGGGCAGCCAGAAGTGGGAGGTCATGATCACCAACTTGATTATTGTGGGGGGTCGTGATTTGAAAATGTCCAGAACCACTGCCAGAACCAATATTTGAAGAAACTTTTTTTTTTTTTTTTTATAATTATTATATATTTTTTATTTGCATTGTTGAGGCAGTTACATGAAGCCTGAGCAGTGTTAATTTTGACAGGAAATTTTGTTTTAGGTTTAGTCTTTTGATTAAAATGCCATTTAAGTTTTAGTTATATTTTAGTCATCTGATTTGTTCTAGTTTTAGTCCAGTTTAGGTTGACTAAATATGATGGGTTACGTCAACATACCATTACACTGTTATTAACAGTAATAACTACATTTCTTCAAATGTGCATTATTTTTTTGGGGGGGTGGGGATTTGTTTCAATTAGTTAAGTTTGTCAATTAATCTTTTAATTTACGGATGATGAGCAGCTCTGGGTCATTGTTTTCTCAGTACAGTACAGGATATTGGTGGTTTCTTCCCGCTTGTACTGTTTTTCAAGTTTAGTGAAAACACACCAGCTCGGGTGAGTTCATAAAATTATATGAGCTTGAAAAACAAAACCATTTAAGTATGTTTACCTTTGCTTGAATTTCAGGAAAGTGCAAATGTCACTTCAAGTTCATTGTGTTTTTACCGGTCATTGCAGCTCTACATGGTTTACAAAGGGTCTTGTTTTCTTTGATATCAAATGTGAAATTTATCCAGGTTCTGTTCTTCTCTTTCTCCCAAATGCTGACATTTCTGTACAGTATAAGAAACATGACTTCCTGGGTAAATCAGTACTATCCAATTGTGTGGATTAAAACTCCCCACCCCACATAGAGAGTAGTTCTTAATGGATCGCTTCCCAACTCATCCTTCCATAGCAATTTCATTTTGTTTTTAATTTGTTGAACCAAGTGTCAGTCGATTTTGTCATAGGTTTTGTTACTTTTTATAAGGTTGTAGTCTTGTTTTCATCAAGCCTCAGTGCTTGCTCTTGGTGGAAACAGTTGGGTTTATAAAGATGCACAGTCAAGTCTTGCTCCACATGCAAAGTGTTGTAATGACTGGGTGCAATACAAATACATTTTTAATTAAAATTGATTTAATTTAATTGAGGCTGAATCTTAAAACTGGACATCTAACTCTTTTTTAAAATTCTTTATGCTTTAAAAGAATATATGTTACCTCTTGTGAACATACATGCTCTTTCCATGGGGAAGAATAAAAATCGGTATCACTTAGGCCTTGTCTCAGAGATATACTTTGTAGGAACATGTTGTAGATGTGTGGTGCCATTTCTATCACATCTAGTGCAGACGCACACACTTCCATGGTAACACACACACACACGGGCCATTGCGTGGCAGCAACATGAAATTTCATCACGATAGGATTTGTTTTGAAGTCATTCGAACACCATCCAACACAAGAGCTGACCTCTTGAACCTTGTGATACAACCTTACCTTCTCCCCAGTGACAATTTAAATGCCACCTTTCTTCCACCCAGAGAGAAAGAGAAAAAACATTTTTTTTGTGTGTGTGGCTGGGACTTGCAACTCGATAGCACAACAAAAGAGCTGTGGTGGCAAGTCCCCACGCAGACATTATATGTCAGCATCACCGTCATACTGTTAGCTTGTCCCAACTGTACAAAGCCATCCTCATTCAGGGCACCTAACCAAGGTCAGCCTGGATTAGCCGCTAGTAACCCTATCAGGTCCAGCACAATGATTACAAAGCCCAGTGACACTGGCTGTCAGCAGACTCTTTCTAGGCAACCCTATCTGCCCGACCCTTGGCTACAGAGCCACCGGAGAGGGTTAGTCCATTTCAAATTGTTCCCCCTTTGTGTCTCCCTTTATTTCCCCTCTTTGATTTTCGGCGACTCGTTTGGTTCATCAATCAGTCTGTCTGGATGTGTGTGTGTTTGAAACCCATGCTGCACATAATTCCTATAATTTGTGGATTTTTTTCTTCTTCCCCTTCCACATAGCCTATTCTTTGTGCTTGTTACTTCTGAAGCCAATAGCCATCCCACCTAAATCCCTCCACCCTCCACCCTGCAGATGAATGAGCACTGCAGCTTTATGCTATGCACCACATGATTTGTTCTCAAATGAACATTTGTTAAATTATAATAGTAAAATTTGTAAAACTCTTGCAGCCTCATTTATAACAATGTTCTTAGATTTAAACTTGAACTCAATCACTTCTGATGGTGTTTGTTATGCTTCCAAGCATAACAAACCTTGCTCATGCAGGTTCTAAGAAGCCCATTTGTGACTAAAGCATGTTCTAAAAATCACAAATTAAAGCTACGATAAGGAACTTTCTTGTGGAAATGTGACACGTTTCCACCATAATAACCACAAAATATGACATCAAAAATACAAATATCTACATAAAAATATCATCCTACTTCTTTTTAAGAGGCTAATTGTAACTTCACCCATGAAAAATGTAAACACAGGCTCATTTCATCTGATTTCAAGGGAGTCTGACCCAGTGGTAGGCATTTAGAATAACTTCATAGAAATATCCAGTCTTCTCATAGATGGTCTTGTTTGCTTATGTAGAAGAATCAGTATTAAACTGAGAATGTTTCATAATCAGTTTAAAACTCCTTGTAGTAGCTTTAAAATTCATGGTACTTGCCTTACAATAAGTGATTCCTCCTCCTGTAATGTAAGAACAAATGAGGGTTAAGTCAGGAAAAGCCAAGGACCAAGAGGCAAACAAACATTTTGGAAGACAAAAGTCATACTGATGGTAGAGGACATCGAGGCCAGGCAACATGTACAGTATTATTCTGTGGTCTAAACAGTAGGCTGACAAACAAAGCCAAGCACATAGCTTTGGAGTGTTCTGCCATCAATTCTTTACACTTTTAATTGATACTTCCTATCACAATGTTCATAAAACTGATGCAACTTGGTTTAGAGATAAGATCATTTCCACATCAAAGTAGGATTTTTTATAAATAACTTCTTATACATGGTTTTCTGTGTAAGTCATATGGTCCCACTTTATTTTACAGTACACTAAGATAGGATATTTATTAGACAGTGTACCCTTTATAATACCCTTATTAGTTATGGTCTAACAGTGGGAAGTAATACATTTTAGTTTACAGTGCAGTTCTGTTGTAATGTGTCCCTAATAGCCATCTAATTAAGTCTAATAAAGGGTCTAATACTGTCTACTAAAGAACAATAAAGAACATATTGTAGTTTTTGTCTGACATAAGATGTATTTTGAAATTTGACATTTCAAAATACATACATTACAAAATACATCTCATGTCTCCTACATCTGTACTATAGTGTCTAATCACAGTATAACTACTGTCTAATAAAGAGGATATTATTTCTGTTGTCTAATTTACAAAATACCAAGTCCAGCCTGTGACATCTTATTATTGTACTGTAAAATAAAGTGTGATCTGTCATACTTAAGATCAAAATTGATCTCAAGTCCATTTTATAAATGAGGCCCCCTGATGTAGTCAACTTTGAACTCATGTAACACTTCAGCTGTACACAGTCCAGCAGTATTTTGTTAAAAAATATGATGCTTGTAGTTTACAAGACAGCACTTGTGAGAGAAGTTTTCCAACCATGAATTAGGAGGCAGGAACATTGTTCTGCTTGTCTTACAGATTCAGACAACATGTCAGGATACAGCAAAATAAAGACTTGTGTTGCACTACGAGTGCGGTTGTTACTACCCTTCTGTTTTTCAAGAGGAATTACGCTTCAAGCCCATCGGTTTGCTGCTTCACTTTCCTGCCCGAGAACTGTTTTTCCAACATCCATGTCAGTTAGCAGCATGTTAAACAAATCAAACCTAAAGACAGAGCTGCCTTGTGATTTTGTTAAAAAGGAAAAAAACTATGATAAACAAGAACAAGAACAACAGCAACAACAGTGCTAGCAGCATATTCGAGGCAACGTGGCAACCAATGTTCTCCACTTCAGCACATCAGAGGCATCCCTGCTTCAGTCGCCCTAAAGGTACCCGTTTACAAAGTGATAGGGCTTAGGGTTTTTAACTCGGGGCGAGAAGCTGATTTGAAACCCCCTCTGCTGCCAAGCACATGGACGGCTGCTGATTAGAAGAGGGTTGGCAGCAGTGGGCAGATGCCAGGCGGGGAGAGAGATGACGGCCTGTCGCCAGTCTGCCACCCAACCCCTCGTCCCCCCGTTTGCCCCCTCCCCTACTGACCCCTCCCCCGTTGTACAAAAAAAAAAAGACCAAAGACATTTCCGCAACAAACCCAAATGGGGGAGGGGATGAATTGTAGTAGCGCTTTGTATCAAAATGTGACATTGTTGTGATGACAGATACACAGATACATGTACAGCAACATTTTGACGGTCTTTAACCGATCTCCAGAGTTTTAGGGAGTTATTTTGATCACATGAAGCTGACAATAAGTCTGCCTAGCTAACTAAGTTGCACAATGAAAGATCACAGGGCAATTTTTCTTCTTCTCTCTGCACACCCACGCACAAACATGAGCACACAAACTCACATGCGCTGTACTTTGTGCAAGTTTGGGATGCTGAACATTCCTACACCAGCCCACAGAGGATAAAACATTTCGAGCTTTTTGGGTGTGAGAATTCAAGACAGTAAATAGTCATATGTGTATAGGGCATAATAAGACTGGACAAATACTGATATTATGATATGAGACTACATATTGTTTTAGATTTTGAATGTTGTTCTATCGTGATATGGCATAAGTGTTGTTATAGTAATGTGATGTCATTTTCTGAACTTATCTGACTGTTCTAGCTGTTCTTTTACTTGCCTTTACTCACATTATATCCACATTACTGATAATTATTTATCAGAAATCTCATTGTGTTAATATTTTGGGAAAGCACAAATAGTTATCTCCACAATATTGTCGCTGTACAGATATCAAAGTGTTTGGTCAAAAATATTATGAAATTTGATTTTGTCCTACTGTCAGTGTTTTATGATTATATATGATGTTTTTGGATTAATGCTACTGCTATATTGATGTGTATGTTAGATTTTACTGATGTAGATGTTTTTTAGTTGTATAGTTGTTTCTTGGGTAGTTTTTATCTACAGATCGTATCGTATCGTATCGTATGTTCACGTTATTTGAGAATTTATGGAATCTAATTTTAGAGAAAATGTTTATATTCAGAAATATTTTATATATTGCGGAGCCTAAAAATAGCAAGATATTATTTATGAGCTGTATTGTCCTGCCATAGAGCATAATGCAGTCTATTCTGAACTGATGGGAACTTTGTCCAGCAAAAATGAGTATGACACCAAACATAATTAAAAAAAAACATACAAGGATGAGTCCAAATCTACAGTGAGACAAACCAGGAGAAAAGAAGTGTTTTTAAAGGTGTATAAACTCACTGCACTGGCCTAATAAGTCACAATGATGTGGAGGCAGCAGCTCCTATGAACAATAGCGATGCAGGCTCAGGCTTTAATCATACTTCTATATTCCAGACTGTATTGATTTCCGACCAGCTCAATATGACTACTTAACTAGTCCATTTCTCTGCTACACCACCACACCTTTAGTCATGCACCTACAGCTGTGCATAGTTAGAGTGATAGACAGACACATGAATGCATTCACACATTTACCCAGCTCCAACCAACAATGCCCCCAAATGCACCCACCACAGTTAACACCACATAAGCCTGCATTTCAATGCAAGTCATATAAGTTGATCAAATGCAAAAGGTCCACAACAGCAGCTGCACTGCAGAGGTTCAAAAGTGCATGAAAAATCAGAAATCAATATTTATTTAGTCATATGTGTAATAAACAAAGGGCATGACATCAAAGCTATATCCTTTAGCTATTCAATTCAACTCTGGGCAATTTACTCTACCAAAAAAGGGTTAGCAGTTAGAAATCATCTGCCAATACAATACAAGCAACTCTGCCAGTTCTACATTATTCAGTGGTAAATTCTGTTGGGAGAAAATAGATGAGAAATCAATAGCTGTTTCCTTCATTCATGAAGGATGACATTTTTCATAAAAAAAACTGAATCTGGTATGGAGCTAACTGGAGGGAGCAGAGGTAGAAAAACAGCTTTTATACATTGAGCAATCATGCATTTATATATGACAACAATTTGTTGCAAGTGTTGTTTTTTTCCCCTTTTTCTTCTTTTTAGCAAATATTAAAAGCTAATTAAAACTGAAATTTCCCTTAAGTTTAACACAGAAGCTGGGTCCACTGCTACATTTTTTCATTTGTGTTTGTTAGTGCAAGGTGTATTCTGACAGAAAAAAAAATATTGCAAAATGTTTTATTTTTTAAATATATTTAATTTATTAACTTCTACTTCATAAATTAAAATAGCATTTTTGTACTTCTTCACGGATATTCGAGCTCAAGTTCAATTTTATATCCATAAAAATTGTCCCTCGTTAAAACTCACCTCAAAATTATAAGCAAAACTGTTCATATCATATTTATACGCAGTCTTAAAGTAACTATACGTAATTTATATGAGTCTAAAGTGGTGCTAAGGTCATGCAGGACAGGATATCTGTATGTCTGACTCTACATCTTTTCCTTGTCTACCTCTCTGTCTCTCTGACCAGATGCTTTTCCGTCTTGCTTCATCTGGGGGCAATACTGTCTCTATACTCTATACACTGTCTTTATCTGTCTGTCTCTCTGTCTGCCTTGTCTTTCTGCCTGCCTGCCTGTCTGTCTGTCAATCTCCACTCTCCCATCTCCTATATCTCCATCAGGCTGGGACTAAAATATCTTAGGAGCTCCAGCCTGTCTGAAACTGAGACCTGGAATGTACTACTGTAGAGTTCACACACACACACACACACACACACACACACACACGCACACACACACACACACGCGCACGCAAACACACGCACACACACCAAGTTATACACCTTAACAGGCCGACAGGTGCACTTTCACACTGACAATATGCATATGCGCACACCGACATTTACATGCACACACACACACATATGCACTCACCATTATACACTTACACACATTCAAGTTAAAAAAAGCACTCTCACAGACCATGCACACACACACACACACACACACACACACACATAATCACAGTGATGGTACAGTATGGATGGTTAGCCCATGGTCTGTGTCTAGAGGAGACAGTGCCCCCTGGTGTGGGCCGAACAGTACTCCCAGTCAGCTGTATCTTGACCCAATCTATGGTGAGAGGACTCATTTACTCTTCTGGGATTGATTAGTCCTGCCTGAGATGGAGAAACCACCTACATCTTCCCAAAAAATTCAAACCACTTCCTGGATAGCAGACATACTATTCAAATAATGGGGGTTACAATAAATATCATACCTCTCACATCCCCAGAAACATGTAAAACTTTCTTAAGCGGAAAACAATGAACAATTTTGGCACTACAGTGAATATTCAGTTTTATTACCATGCACAACCACTTTTGACACTTTTATTAGATGGTTTTTTATCTGTGATGTTGATATTCATGAAGTAATACAAAGTATGTACAGGTCAAGCTTTAAGCATGAAAAAAACAATTTATTTTCATATACTTCATATGCTGATATACATTGCTGTTTGAAAATGTGTACAGCAATTTCCTTTAATGTCAGTCGTATCC
>JAJHUR010089650.1:0-11297 GCA_027495735.1 Lutjanus campechanus
TTTTCACCCTGATAAAAACAGTCCAACATTAAAAGCCTACCTGGAATTATTTCTCTTCTTCTAATTATAAAAACATCTTGAGATTTCATTTTGTCTTTCTTCTGCTGTCTCCATTACCGAGTTTTGTTTGAATGAAAGAGGGAGAGTTTGATTGCGCTTGTTACAGAGCACGTCTGGATGACGTATTTCTGCTTTTACATCAGTCACAGTTGACAGCGGGTACTGTGATTGGTTTCCTTCTGTGAGGAACACAGCGTGTGGCCAGTTGCATTTTAGAAAAAAAAAACAGCAATAGCTGACTTCAAAGCTCTGCTTCGCCTAAAAGTAACAAGTAACAACAACCTTCCTAGAAATGTAGTGGAGTCAAAAGTATAATATTTGTCTTTGAAATGTAGTGGAATGAAAGTCTGAAGTTTCCAAAAAAAAAACAAATACTCAAGTAAAGTACAGATATTCCAAAAATGTACTTAAGTACAGTACTCAAGTAAATGTACTTTGCTACTGTCCACCACTGCTTGCTATTCACTTTGCTGCTATATCACTGCACATCTCTATTTAATGGGACTATTACTATTTCGTGGGACTAATAAAGGATTTTCTTGACTTATCTTATCTTTCATGTATTATAACATTCAATTAAAATATTAAATACCCATGTCTTCTTAATAGTAGGGTGATTATAAAGTTGGAGAGATTGGAGAATATGCTAATAATTCTAAAGACAGATACCTGAGAGTATTTACAACACTTTGGGTAGTCTGCCACAGTAAATAAACACCTCTCAGGTGAAGACCTTCTGTGCTCGACCTCACCATAGATGCACTTTTGTTTATGGGTCAAATTTAGTGTCCCCTACATTCATTACTGGACACGCCCTTACTTCTCTCCTAGTTTTGGAACCTGAAACTACATAACCCACAACTCATATATGTGAGTGCACCATTGACAGATATGCATACTGTAAGTATGTGTGTGGCTTTTAGATTATAGATTTTTTTTTTTTTTTTTACATTTTAAAAAGATATTTCCATTTACATGTTTTTGTAATGTGTTGTATGATGCCCCTGATGAAGAACACTAGCCAGTACGTTATTCTCTAGTTTTTAAGTTGTAGTTCACATCTGTTGTTGTGATCCTGCAGCACTGAAACAGTGGGTTCTGTATTCTCTTAATGTGCACCAGATTTTCATAATTAAATCTGTCATAAAAAGAAAAATAACAATGATTTAAATTCAAAAAATATGTTGACAGTTTGTCGGTAAGAAATTTTAGTGTTGCAACAGATAACTCTCAACAGTAATTCCAAATATGTTTTTTCATTTTATCTTTCATTTACTAATGTAACTAAATTATTTGTTAATGATCTGTTTATTACAATAGTTTATAAAGACTTACAGTACAGTATGTCACATCTGCAAGTGAAGGCTTTCTCCCACCTGGATGAGACCTGAACTCCATCACACTGGAGTGATGTGAGAAAGAGCAGCAGAAGCTTAGCACCCTGGGAAATGAAGGCAGCTCTCATCAGTCTGCAGTCAGACGACCTCACCTGTCAAACCATGTGACCTCTGACCCTCTGCAGACGAAGGTGTATCGAAGATAAGCTGAATTGTCAAAGGACATGCCACTATTAAATGTATTTATGTCCATGTTTTCTCAAAGGAGGTTGAGTGAAGTCTGGACACACTGAACTCACACATCTCACTGTCAGCTGTTACAGTCTTAAAATAAATTGTTGTGTGACTGTGATTTCTTTTAGCCAGCCATTTTCATTTTACTCTGCTCTGAGTAGGCTTCATAATTAATCTGTTTCAAGGCTCATTTATACTCTATGTTACCTACAAATACGGACACAGATAAAAGCCTCCTGTTCATACCCTGTGTTAATTTCGTCCATACTTCTGCACGTTTTCTGAAAGCTTACAGAAATGGACCGAACAGTGCAGTACCTGCTGTAGTCATGGGGGCAGTGTAGCAGTGTAGCCAGTAGTTCAAGCAACCACAGTAGATAACGAAGAAGGTTTATAAATACGAAAGTAAATGCCACTCATTGTCAAATAGGCAGTGAAAGAAATTCTCCGCCCACATATTGTGATGCATTTAATCATGCACAGACCACCTCTGTTTACAATGCTGCCTCTTTCTCATGACGTCTACTATTACAGTCTCCTCCGACATCGCCATTTTTGCTGTTGTCAGAAACATTTGACTCTTTTTCTGAATTGAATTTAGTGGATGTTTTACTTAACTAACATCCATGCCAACATAAAGAACACATAGACGTACTGTACTGTATGTGGGCAGTGACAGTCATATATATTGTTTAAAATGTTCGTGTCTGTTTCCATACATATAACAATTTTTACATGTGACCTGTTCTCACTCTTAACACAATGCAACATAACATAACGTAACATAACGAACCCTGCTCTGTCTAAATGCTATGGTCATTAAGTAAAGCTGTATATTAGCTGCTCATCGTGTGGTGGGCGGGGTGCTTGCTCCTCTTCCCTGTGTCACCACCCTCATTAAAGTGGCACAGTGCAGCCCCCCTTAGACAATCAAGCCTGCCCTAACACACACGCCACCTATAAATCACCTCGTGAAAATCAATGGGCTTTAGTTAGCCTGGGACTCATTGTGTCCTTGGAAAGGTGTGAGATGAATTGAGATGAAGTGAGAACAAAACAGGAACAACATCCACCCAAAGAGGAGAAAAACACCGAAGAGTGGAGCAGTGATTATAGTTAGGCTGAGTTTTAGGGTGGAGTTGAGAGCAGGTCAAAGCTGACAAATATTCATTTTGCATAAAGAAACAATCCATGATGGTGTAATTTTTTCAGCCCAGCTTTCTCACAGAAGGCAACAGAGAATGAGTCAGGTTGCCATTACTTTAGATTCTCTCGGAGATGGATGGAGGTCTTAAACTAAGGCCACCATATTGAATATTCTTTTCTTTCAGGAAACTTTGGAAAGCCTGCCCTCTGAATCTGCACAACTTTCTGATGATTAAACCAGAAGAAGCACCCTCACGCCCCATCACCAAAAATTAAGCTACATAAAACATCTATCTACATGGTGCTCTCAATGCTATCTTAATTAAAGATGGTTGTATAACCAGATTAAGATTAAGGTCCAAACTGGATATACAAATATTATATACAGTTATATAAATAATAAGTCATAGATATAAAAATAAAACAAACTAACGTGTATGAAGGAGTACTGAGGATGAAGTCTTCAGTCTTTCAGTCTGATGGAAGAAGCTGCTCTTCAGTCTGCTCGTACAGCAGTGGATACTTCTGTATCTCCTGTTTGACTGCAGCAGGGTGGACGGGCTGTGGCTGGGTGTTGTCTTTTAGTTTCCTCTGGGCTCTGCAGGCACCTCACCTCCCTGGTAACACTGATGCTAAGTAGATGGTACCAGTGATGGGCCTTAAAGCGATATTCCACCCCTAGATGATAATGCACCACCTAGATGATAATCCACTCAGTATGTACTCACCTCTATGCTGATGTGATGATGGATGAAGATCTTCAGTTCACAAAACAATCCTGGAGTTTCAGCAGAAAACAGGGTTGCAGCCAAATTCAGTATAATGGCAGTGAATGGTGACCACAGATAAAATGTTAAAAAAAGAACACAAAACAAACACAAAATGTCTCCATCCTGCTCGTGTGGTGTAATCCAAGCGTCTGTGAGCGGCGACATTAAAATGTAACCACAAAAGACGTTTTTAGCTGAAATGTCAACTGTAGCCTCCCAGGTAGCATGTAAACATGGCGCCGATGTATCGCGAGACTTTGTGTATCTACATATATATTTTCACATGTGCATCTATTAACAGATTTATGAAATCTCGTGATACATCGTTGCCATGTTTACATGCTACCTGGGAGGCTACAGTTGACATTTCGGCTAAAATCAGGGTGGAGCTGTGTGATGTCTGTGACAGGTACTCTGTGACGCTGATTCCCAGGAGGGTGAGACCTCCAATCCAAGCTGTTTGTGAGTAAGTCCAGTTGCAGAGTGTGGTACCCAAGCCTGGATTGCTAAATAAAACAGCTTCACGGGGATATCCCCCATGAAGCTGTTTCGGTGATTGCTGAGCTGAAGTCATAACAGTTAATTAGGTTTAGGGAAAATAAGCCAGACAGCTGCAAGAGGATCTACAAACTACATGTTTGAAAAGGAGAAATCTGCAATACATTTACTGTAATAAATCATAAAATGACCACAACATGACATCAGAACTCAAGGAAACAAGTTAAGTTGAAATACTCACTTGAACGCTGCAGCTGTGGAGACCACCTTTGAAATTTCCAGTCCATTCCAGAATACCTGTTTTGTTTGTCCATTTCACATTAATGAGAGCACAAATTCATAATAAATATTCGCCAAATGAGTAAGTGTCTGTTTATGAGTCATAAGAAATCATTAATGCTCTTGTAGAAGGCGTAGATGTTTATCATGGTTAAATTGAGAAAAATTTTAATGGAGTTTGGCAGCAGTGAGACAGGCAGCCACTTAACTCATCATCCAGAGTGTGTTATTTCAGAGCAGTGGGCTTTTGTTTTCAGGAACGTTATATTGACAATTGGCAATTGTAAACAGCTGATCAACAGTTTACAGTGGAGGACTTGTCACTTGTTATTGTCAAATTACAATGCTGCATGCATCTTGTGCTCCTGCCTGTCTGTGGTGTGTCTGGGTAGGAGGGGGCAGGTGGAAATATCTTGCTTTATAGATTACATATTAAGCAGGATTACAACCCATTTAATACACAATCTATGGCTCCAACATGCTATCTGGATGCTTTACTCATTTTTACATGCACAATGATTACATGTTGCTCCTTTAAGTTCTTCTATTTTTGCTAATTTTATTTAATCTTTCAATTTTTTATCATAATATCACTGTTGAGGGCCATACACACCAAGAACAGTACCTCAAGTGGATCGCTGAGTCCAGACCACAACTTGGACTTCGCCATCCATTTATAAGTGGAAATTATAACAATTTTTAAAATGATATATTTATAGTTCTTGATATAATTATAGTTCTTGGTGTGCATGGTCTTTTTACTTCGGTAAAAGTAAAAGTTGGCTGACATAGTAACCCAATATAAACAAAACAATTCTGACAATGAAGTATTATCTCTACAGGCAGCTTTTCAAATCACACAAACAGATCAAGGGCCTCGGTGTGACTGAGCCTTCTGAATTCACTGGGTATTTGGGTATTTAGAGCTTCAGTGGTTGGAGGACTGCAGTTTACTCTACCTGGAGCTATTTTGTCCATTGAATTTGTCAGTGCTCCTGACAGGACAGCTGCTTCTGAGGACACTGACAGCCATAACAGAGGTCAGAGTGGGTGTGGATTTATTGGATGGACACTTCAGTAACACTTATGTGTTGCTGACATTTGACACCTGGTGTTAATTTGGATAAAACTGGTAGCCTACTTAATAATGAGACTAACTTGGTTTGTTTTCATAAGATGAACAGCTGTCTGTCTGGTGTAGGCATCTTCTTGTCTTGTACTAATAAGATCAACACTCTAAAGTTCAAACTGAAAACCTCAAACATGACCGCAGAGCCACAACTTACAATTTTTATGACTTCTGCTGTACTGTATATTTATGTGAGATGACCAATACAAGAGAGACATTGTGACTGTTTTATTTGAAATGTTCAATACAGAGAACCTGTGAAAAAAGCATGAATTTAAGCATGGATTTTAAAAAATGGATTACATTCATTCATTTTTGTAACAGGCTGAAATGTGATGGACGCTTGGTAAAGCTTTGAAAAATAACTTAAGGAGAATATGGAGTTGGAGGTAAAGTGAGGACAACAGTCTCAGACCTCAGCTTGTCTCTCAGAGATCAGTGGAATGAAGACAGTTAACAGCAGCTGTCACTGAGCTGCTTCCTCACTCTTCATCACTTAAGACTCAGGCTGTGTTCAAGATCACATACTAATGTACAGCCTACTACATACTCTATCAGTATGTACTGCATAGTGCCTACTAAATGAACAGCGAAGTATGCCATTAACAACAGACGTCGCTCTCTTCCCAGCTTTAAACTTTGGATATTATTAAAGTGATATTCCATTTTCTGAGAATAAGCCATTTTGTATGTACTCACCATTATGCCGATGTGATGATAAGTGAAGATCTTCAGTTCACAAAACAATCCTGGGGTTTTAGGAGAAACAGGGTAGCAGCCTCATCCAGTACAATGGCAGTGAACGGTGGCCACGGATAAAACATTAAAAATAGCACACAAAACAAACACAAAATGTCTCCATCCTGCTTGTGTGGTGTAATCCAAGTGTCCGCGAGCCGCGACATTAAAAATTACATCCTACCGGCTACGTGCAACCTGTCTCTTATACACATCTAGATGTGTATAAGAGACAGATTCAGTACAATGGCAGTGAATGGTGACCACGGATAAAACGTTAAAAAAAGAACACAAAACAAACACAGAATGTCTCCATCCTGCTTGTGTGGTGTAATCCAAGTGTCCGCGAGCCGCGACATTAAAAATTACATCCTACCGGCTACGTGCAACAGCTGATATTTCTGCTAAAAACATGGCGTAAATGTCGTCTTTTGCGGTTAATTTTTAATGTCGCGGCTTGCGGACACTTGGATTACACCACATAAGCAGGATGAAGATATTTAGTGTTGTTTTGTGTTCTTTTTTTAACATTTTATCCGTGGTCACCATTCACTGCCATTGTACTGGATTAGGCTGCTACCCTGTTTCTCCTAAAACTCCAGGATTGTTTTGTGAACTGAAGATCTTCACTTATCATCACATCGGCATGGTGGTGAGTACATACTGAGTGGCTTATTCTCGCATGGTGGAATATCACTTTAAGTTAATTGTGACAGCTATTTCAGTTTATGCATGTGCCAAAAATTCACCTCTTCTTGTTAATGCATTTTAGATGTATTGTGTTTTTAATTGCGGTTGCATTAGCACTATCCGGTGCTGAATTCTTTCACCTTTACACGAGAAAGATGTTTTTGTCATTGCCTTGTGGTCAGTTGTATTAGGTTTATAGCTATTTTGATGAATCTGAATTTTGTCCAAATTCAATGAAAAACTATACTTATATTATTACTTATGATATTCTGAACGCCTCATCTTTTCATTATGCCTTTGCATTTCCTGCATTATGTCACTTGCTCACTGACTTGGTAAATTGTTAGCCTTGGTGGCTTCTAGATGCCAACGGTTTTTGCATCAGTGTTGACATTACCTGGCAGTGGTCCACTGTTTAACCAGCTGAACACAAAGCATTTCCTATATATGACTTCCCATGTCGTAAACATTTGAAGGCAGCAACTGTTCTCACTGAAGTGTACTCAATCAATACATCCTCTTTCCATCACATCACCAGGACATCTGAGCTACTGTTGAAAATCTTAGTGTTAAATATGTTTTCTACAGTAAATGATATGTGCTAGATCTGTTTGCCTCACAGTTTGTCACTGGGCAGTCTGAAGAGACGAGCGGTTGAGTATGTTCAGTTTGCTCACACTCACTTGCTAATCTAAATGTGTCAGCATGTGGGTGTTTTTTTCATGTACAACATCCTCATACTATGCAATCTGAACAATGTGATGTCATACTTGATATGAACGGTACATTAGTATGTGATTCTGAACTCAGCCGGTTTCATTTGACAGTGAATCACAACATTGTCCTGTCAGACTGTCCCTAGTATCCACCAGGTCAGTCACAGCTGCTACAGGACAGGACAGAATGCTGCCATTTTGGTGTGTCAATGTCCAGCGGGGGTGTTTGTAGATATTTAGCTCTTTTCTCAGCTGTGGTTATCTTTACATACATCATATATATACAGCAAAACTAGTTTTTTCCTTGTTTGTAAATAAGCAGCAAAAGAGAGAAAGAGACAGAGACAGAGAGACAGAGAAGAGGACACAGGGAGTGTAATATTCAGAATTCTGGAAATACAGATACACAACAAGGTTGGGTGGAACAGTATTTAAACTGAGAGCAGTACAGATGTGGTAAAGTATGTGTTACCACATTCAAATGAGCTGCTGTTTTGTTTTCAATATGCTTGTAAAACAGGGAAATAACTCTAAACTAATTAAATTATATCATAAATATGGCTTCCGGTAAATACTGGAACTGTGATAATGTGTCTGAGCTGAGAACAGACCAGAATGTGACACAGCTGCATCAAATGGACATCCGGGGTTAGGCATTAGGGTGTTGAATACTTTCAGAGGCTGGACTATCATTACATGGCAAAGTGGGAAAATTGCAACACAGCACTGAGACACTGTTGTCTCGTAAACATCAGTGAGCACGAGTTGCTTCCAGAAAAAACTGGACTCACCTGTGTTCAATGTTTGCCTTTGGTATCGTAGCAGTTTAACAGTGTTGCCTTGCTAATATCCTCAAAGTCTGAAGTAACAGGTCCATCAGCATGTACGACTGTTTTTTTTTCTAGGATGACAATTAAATAAATTCCAGTCGTGTGTCAGATTTAGGGGGATCTATTGTCACAATATCAAAGAAATGGGATATAATATGTTTTGATTAGTGTACGATCACCTGGAAATAAGAAATGTTGTGTTTTGCTACAAAGGCAGCAGATCCACAATGTTTAACCACCATGTTTCTACAGTAGCCTAGAATGGACAAACCAAACATTTGCTCTAAGTTTTGTGGCCAACATTTTTCCTACATGCTTGGAAGGGGAGTGTGACGAGAGGTATTCAGTTGGTTGCAAGCCACAAACCTCACCACTAGATGCCACTAAATCCCACACATCAGTCCTTTAACTTTGCTTCTAAATAACATATAATCTGGTGGTTATGCAATGTTGCCAATTATCACCTTGATTTCCAAGCACTGCAAGTAAGTAGCACCAAGACTCAAACAGTTAAGAAGAATTAAAAATGAAACAAACATCCATATGGACTCAGGCACAGTGGAATACAGTCCAGACAGTGTTTAACACTACATATGTAGAAACATAATTGATATATTTCCATGTAATACAGTTTTTATAAACAAAAAAGAAAGAAGAAAAAAAAGGCACATGCAGTGAGTTTGGCTGGCTGAGCGAGTGTTCATGTCCACCCTCCATCTTCTCTTTTATTTGTTCTTGGCAGCTAGAGGTTTGCGGCTGATCTTCTTACTCTTGTCGTTGCTCTTCTTTGGAGGCTCTGGGTTGGCCTGCATGTGTCTGCCATAGAGACTGAGGAGGACAGGAGATAATTATTTCAGTATGCACAGATAACTATTGAACTCTGGGTGTCTGTGTAGCAATATATCAGAGGAACACAGAAAAGACTCTCCAAAGGCCGCTGAACCTGCAGTGTTTATAACACACCACAATACAATGTTTGGACAAGTCATATACAGATGATTTGCTCCTCAAAGATTGTAGCAGGACTAAGAATGGAATCTGGAATCTGGTCAGTAGGCTTGTAGACGATCCAGTTCCGAGAAGGCAGATCTTCTGTCACTGGTGTGAAGTCACTAGACCGTGTTGTTAACAGGGCAAAATCTAAGCTCAGTGGAAATCAAACCATCCATAGAAAATTCTCACATCATCCATCCATCCATTCATCCATCCATCTTCAACTACTTATCTGAAGTCAGGTTACGGAGGTAACAGTTCCAGCAGGGGACCCCAGACTTCCCTATTCCCGGCTACATTAACCAGTTCTGACTGGTTAGGGGGGTTCCCAGGCCAGGGTGGAGATATAATCCTTGCACCTGGTCCTCAGTCTGCCCCATGGCCTCCTCCCAGCTGGATGTGCCTGGAACACCACCCTAGGGAGGTGACCAGGTGGCATCCTTACAAGATGCCTGAACCACCTCAACTGGTTCCTTTCTATGCAGTCCCTCATGGATGACTGAGATTCCCACCCTATCCCTAAGGGAGATGCCAGCTACCCTTCTGGCATGTTCTTTTGGTCATGGCCCACCGTTCATGACCACAGATGAGAGTAAGAGCAAAGAGTGACCAGTAGATCGAGAGCTTTGCCTTCTGGTTGAGTTCTCCTTTCATCAAAACAGAACGGTAAAGCAAACGCAATATTGCTCCCACTGCTCCAATTCTCCAGCCCATCTCATGCTCCACTGTCCCCTCACTTGAGAACAAGACCCCGAGATACTTGAACTCCCTCCCTCCACTCACTTCTCACACCACTCATACAGTATCCTCTTCCCTGCTGTCCATCTGTATGCTCAGTATATGCCAAACACTCTAAATGCTAAAGATGCGGCTTCTGTTTGAATTTTTACACTCAGCTCTCTCAAGTGTGTTAGAGCAGGTCTGATCAATGATCAAGACAAGACAGGAGGCCCTGGCTCTTAAGGGTGACTTCACACCAGGTTTGTTTAGTCCATTTGAACCAAACTTTGGAGCGTTTACGCCGTTGGTGTGGTTTGTTTTGGCTCAAGCTCACTTTAACTTGGTCCGGACCAAACAACCCCTCTTGGACCACTGTGAAGTGAGCTTTGGAGCGGCTCATTTCTGGTGTGAACACCATTCACACCAATAACAGGGACCATACCACTGCATGTGCCATTTCATTGGATTAAAAAAAAAAGGAAGTTTACTCTTCCTCTTTGGGTGACTGCTGAACTAGTACCAGGTTTGCTACTAAAATGTTGACTGGCAGGAGACAAACTTGGACTTAAGACGAAGTAAGAAACGCCTACATTATTAAATTATTTAATAGCTGCTGTCTTACGAGATGTTCACAAGCGCTGTTCTCTACAGCAGTCATTCCCAAAGACTGGGTTGGGACCCACAGGTGGATCAAGGGAGATTTTACTTGGGTCGCCAAATAAATAAAAGACTATGGAAGAAATTCAGCAAATTTAAGATTTAAAATATGTACCCCAGAGCATCAGTTCTAACCAACGGTATCCTCTCGTAGCCATTCGAGCTAGGCTGTCTGTTAAGTCCCCTGATTTTTGCACTTGCGCTCGAACCACTAGCGGCAGCCATATGAAAAGACCCCCACTTCCCTGGTATCCAAATAGGCAAGTCCACACATAAATTAATGATGTACGCGGATGATACATTAGTCTTGATAACCGAACCTGAACGGTCTCTCCCATCGCTATTTACTACCATCGACCGTTTTTCTAAATTGTCAGGGTACAAGGTCAATTGGGAAAAATCTGAGGCAGTTCCTCTCACAGCCTACTACCCCAAAAACTTGTTTAAACCTGGTGATTTTATATGGCCCACTAGAGGCATTAAATATCTTGGCCTCACAC
>JAJHUR010089650.1:13406-50479 GCA_027495735.1 Lutjanus campechanus
CCCCCCCCCCCCTTTTTTTTTTTGGTCTTTGTCTTTGTTTTTTTGTTTTGTTTTTTTTTCCTTTTTCCCCCCTTTTTTTGTTACTTCATCGTTACTATTTTAGGTTCTGTTTGTGTTACAAATATTTTCTCATGCCTACCTATTCTCATTAGATACAAATTTATTTTATTTAATGATTATCCTTTTAAAGGGGTTGCTCTGTACAGTTTATGTATTGTTTTGTTTTGATTTAGTGATGGATGGTGAAAAAAATGAGAGCCTGTTAATTCTGCCAAATGCACTTATTTTGTCTCGTCTATGAAACAAGCTAAAATATTTTTTTCCTGATTAGAGGAAATAAAAATAAGATGACCTGTTAAGCATAAATAAATGTATTTCTCAGTTCTGAAGCATTTAAAATGTGTATGATTTTGATAAAATGCATCAAGATAATTCAAGGTGAAGCAGAAATGGCCATAAATGCTTCTTTATGCACAAATTAACTCTTGCCAAGGTTTATTGTTAGGGCCTAAATTGGGTCGTGGCGGTTTGACATTTGTAAAAAGTGGGTCCATAGAAAAAAAAAGTTTGGGAAACACTGTTCTACAGTCCTCTGATATGTGCTCCAGATCGACTCCAACATGAACAGAACCTGACGGTGCTACAGGATGAACGGTAACCATGTAGGAGTTGGGCATTTGTTGTCTTTTTACCAACTGACTTTATGACTAAGAATCGAACTACATTTCCACCACATGACTAGTGTTGACAATTTCTGGACTGTTTCCTTTGCGAAAGCAAACTGGACCAGTTGGAAAATTGAAACACTATCATCCTCACATTGGTTTGATTCAGGAAGCAGACACTGGGCCTAAAGAGAACAAAGCAGACCAACAAACCAGGCCATTTTTCCTGGTGAGCTTGAGGGACAACTAAAGGAAGCAGTTTTCACTTGAATACCCATCCATGGGTCAATCCATCTGTCTCGTGTATTTATGTATGCATTGATGTAACATCTGACAAATAAAGGCATAGAAATAAAACTGAAATAAAACTGAAATAACACTGAAGGACTGCTTATGTGCTCAGATGTGACCAGGCCGAGGCTGCTTCCTATTTGTACTGACTCTCTTGTCACTCTGGCACTGCCATGTTCAGCCACAGATTTAACAACTAAACAAACAACTGTGATCCTCAGCATTAACAATGGACACACACACACACACACACACACACACACACACACACACACACACAGCTGTAGAGACTTGGTCAGTAATGATTGTCAAAATTCACTGTGGTTCACTTATTAGTAAATGATTAAGCGGCAAGCCCACAACCCCCATCCACCAAACACACACACAAGCACACACACACCACCTCTGTCTGTCACTTTTTCTCTCCCATGGGTGTCTCTTGCTCACACAGAAGCGAGAGAGCTCAGTGGAGTGGAAAAGACTTCCTTGAGCTCGGTGTCTCTGTCCTCCTCCCTGCAGCCTGTTTCACACATAATTGTGTCTTAGTTTTTCCTCCTCTTACTGTATTCACACTCAGTCTGGGTTTAAAACATGCTTAACTTAAAACAGGCAAATGTTGGAGGGTGAATAGAATGAATATGAACATATGTTCTGCATGTAAACACACTACTAGAATATTTTTCTAACTTCAAACATGAATATCAGTGTACTAGTTATGAGGAGCAGTGGCAGCTGGTGAATTTTTCTTCAGAGGGGCTATATTGAAGATGTTAACGAATTGCACCAGTGTATTTTAACATGGAAAAAGGCCTTTATATTTGTATTTGCTAAGCTGGATAAGCTGAGCATTTTTTTAGCCTCATGGAACTTGCTTGGTCAAGGAAAGTTAAGGTAAAGAAAGATTAAATGGAAGAAAATTCTGAACACACTAAAACCTGTTAGACAATAACATGTAAGAATAAATAAATAAAAATAGGGTATTACATTTGAAAATTCAAAATGACCATCTCATGGCTTTAAATGAACTTTTTGTCCATTAATTCTCCCTGAGAGATGTACATGTCTCAGTGACTCTGTGGTTAGAAGACAGGTTTATAAAAAGCACCTACTTTCAGATATGTCGCCCACTTTTCTGCACAATACAGCAACTATTTAAAAGTTTGTAAAAAAAAAAAAAGCAACACCACACATTCAGCTTCTGTCATCTCCAGTGGGGGAATGTAACTAAGTACACTACCTCAAGTACTGTACTTGCTTATTTATAGTGCTACTTAACTTTTTACTTCACTACATTTGCCTGACAGGTACAGTTACTCACAGGGAGTATTTTACTGCACAATGATTACTTTTCATACTGATAACAGCTGGTAATACTCAAATACTTTTACTCGAGTAAGGTTTTGACTGCAGGACTTTTACTTTTAGTGTACTGTTACTATGTTCTCCACAGAGAGTTTATCTTTTTCCTCTCATTGTTGTTGCTTTATGATGTTGCCCTGATCAGGTCCAGGTTCTTTAACTCTGAGCTTTTTTTCTAATGTTCTCCTCTAAAGACACTTGACACTTGATGGTGACTTAACAGATTTTATGTCTCCATTCTAGCATGTCAGAAAAAGTTTGGGAACCACTGAGTTTGACTTACTTTTAAACCAGATTTTGTGACCCCTTTGGATGAAAAGGGTCCAACAAATCCTGTGGAGCTGGTTGGTTAATTCTAATCTTTCCAATGCAGACGTACTCAAAAAAAAAAGGAAAGAAAAAAACAGGTGCAATGGCATTGCTATTAGTTTTAAGTGCACTTGTCCCACGTCTTCATTTAAAATAATAAATGTGCAGGTGCAAACATCATGCAACTTCTGACTGTCTTCAGTGGCTGGGAATGAATGATTAATATAATAAATGTACAAATTTAGAAAACACATCCTGCAGTAAAAACTTGGGTGAACCCAGAGTTTAGGGACTAAACTAAAAGATGCTATTAAGTTGCATTATGGGAAGTTTATAAAGCTTGAACCAAACTAGTGACTAAAAGTCAGGATATCCCATTGCTGATTCAATTTTGACCATTATTTTTGAACCCAGTCTTTCAAGTCCCCAAACTTGACAAAGGAGCAATATCAGATTGTGATTCAAGAAGTGTACATTCAAAGTCTCAGTGTGGGCATCAATACTCAAGAGGGGACTGCAGTCTGCTTGGAATGATGGTGGTTCCAATAGAAGCCAACCATGAATGATTGAGTATGTTGTTTTCATAGAGACCTGGGGCATGTTTCTTTCATAAGCAGGTGTCTCAGTGTATCACAGGTGTCTGTTATGGTGGTTAATACTTGCTTGTCCGACCTTAGATCCCAAACTTTCTAAACATCCTCGACAAAATTAATATTTTCCAGGTTATATTTCTGGTGCCACAAGTAGGGCTTTTCCATTGTAACGTTTGCCCGCATCTGAGATGGACCGCTACAGATCGGAGCCAAAGTGCACCCAACGCAAATCCAAGCAGGTTGTGGTGACATCTCAGTGACCATGGCAATCCCATCATAAGCCCTCTTCTACCCCTCAAACAAACATGTTGTGAGACTCAATTCACATCTGTACAGGAGAGCAGAGGGGGAGGTTTTTCAGTGTCTGTGTTCAGCTCTCAGGACTTTTGGAGCTTCTAACTGAATCTCTGACACAAGTTTAGTTTCTCTCCTGCATAGCTGTTTGTACTTTTGGGCATCTGCTTTATTCTACTGTTTCATTTTGCTGTCAGCTGGATAGATGTCATATTCAGTTGCTGTTGATGAAAATCTAACATTTAACTGCTTCACAATAAAAGCTTTTAAAATCAAAATACTGGGGAACTTTAACTGTGAAAAGTTTCTAGGAAATTAAACTTGTTAATCCACCAGTTTACAGCCGCTCGACTCAAGACAAGCGCATCATCAGTTAAAGATGCATCTTCAAGCGAGTAGCCCTGTTGTCATGGGGATTTAAATTCTGCCGTGCTGGGCTGACATGCTGACCCAAGTTGAGCCAGCACATGTGTATGGAAAAGATGAAAACTAATACACAAAACTTGAAAACATCCCTTTCAGAACCTCTAAGTGATGTTACAGACACTATGGCCAGCTCTTCTAGTCAATACACGAGCGCACACACATACTCTGTCTGTCTATTATTGAAGTGTCTTGTATTCTCCCCTCCTCTTTCTGCCTCCATACCATGTCAACACTTTCAACTGGGAATTAAATGCTGCCAAAGCCCCTAATATCTGCTGCCCATCAAACCCACAGCAGTCCTACAGCAGAGACAGACTGAAGAGACAGTAAGAGGACGGAACAGACAGAGATACAACTGGTCTCTTACAGGAGGCAGCAACTCTCCATTTTAACATGAGTGCTCATTTTATAGGTGGCTGTTCACCAGAGCAGCTCTGTGTGTTACATTACTGTCAGCCATCTTGGTTTATTTCCCACTTTCCTCCTACTTGGAGGGTGTCTGGCTATTTGCAGTTTAAGACTCACCCAACCCCTTCCTCACCCCTGGCCCCATGTGGAGGTCCCCAGTCTGCAGGGATACATATCTGACAGAGAGAGAGACACTGAGACAAAGTGGGATCACTCTGCAGAGCGTCTCTCCCAGTCAGCTGGGCTACCGAGTCCCAGAGAAGAGGGTGGGACAGGCGCAGGGTGCCAGGCAGCTCTTCAGAGCAGCAAAGTGTCTGGAAACAGCTGCACCTTGGGACAGTTGACAGTTTTTAGCCATGCTGGCCGGATGGCTCTGGGGATGGCAATGTCTGTCTGTCTGTCAGCTGGTCTGTCCACCACTGGTAGGTCCAAACTGAAATATCTCAACATCTACAGGATGGACTAGCATTAAATTTTGTACACTGACAGTTTCCAGACCATGTATCCTGCTGACTTTGCTGATCCCCTGTCAGTGTTTTTTAGAGCCACAATGAGGTGGTTGTAGTTTTAGTTTCATGTGAATTTTTTAAAAAACTGGATTGTCATGGAATCTGGTACACACACAATGATGTCCCCTCAAGATGATCCTTTAAAGGATAACTTCGGTATTTTTCAACCTGGGCCCTATTTCCCCATGTGTATGTGTGTGTATGATTGACAGCTGTAACTCGTTTTAAAATAGGTGCGGTATTGAGGGACGCGGATGCAGCCGGCAGCCACGAAACGAGTTATAACAGTAGATATCGGGGCAAATTGGTCTGTAAAAGTTTGTGCATTAAACGTGCTTTTTTTCACCACAGACCGGATCACATCACTTTGCTTGTAGTATTAATTAGAAAAGTTGGGACCGCTTCCCCTCTATCCCCATCCCCTCACTGAAATGACTTGGAGCAGGCCACTTACTGTGCAGTGGTGTGAAAAGGCCTTTAAGAAGTAAGGGAAAAAAGTGAAAATTATTAATTTTTCTTTCCTCATCAGTGGTGCTCTTCTTTATCAGGTTTATATTCTGCTATATCTTCATATAACAATATGGGTGTGGTTCATTCAATTTCTGCAAGGAAGACATAATAATATCATTAAGATATGTACGTTTTGTCAATACAGGCTTATGTGAGGCCATTACAGGCATCAGGGGACAGAGAGAACAGGAGTAGATGGTGTAATGAACAGACAGCAGAGCTACTAGAGGAGATCAGGACTGTGCTGACTGATTGTGTGCGTTCCTTTTAAGAAAAGTAAGATTATCCATTTAGTCAATAAGTGGCCAATGCAGCACACTTGGTGCTGTCATAACAAGGCAGCGTTAGCATAATTGTGGGTTCCCAGCATTGATGGATGAGTGGAGGAAAGAAGGATGCGGAGGGAAGAGGAGGAGTGGAGGAGGGGAATGATCAGTCAGTGTGTCATAAAGGAAAAAATAAATCAATGTGAAGAGGGGAGAATAATGCTGCCTAATTGGTGATGGAGTGTTCACTCAAAAAAAGAAAAAAATCAGGGAGTTGATGTTTATTACTGGCTTTTAATCATTTCTTTTTACTACTACGTAAAATATGCGTTGCTGTGATGTTAAATCACACAGACATACATCTGTCCGTCTGTCAGCTGAGGACTGACATGGAGGCGAGCGTGAAAAGAATACTGAGGATGATAAGAGAAAGATGAGGACCGCTGTGTCTTATAGCACAAAAGAAACTCAAGTAAACCAAAGAAGCCCCTTTAAACACAGCAGACAGTTTACTGGTCTGGGCTGGTTTCACCTCAGAGAAGCTGCTCTATGTGGAGGCAGTCTGCTCTGTGACAGCTACACAGATTCACTAATCACCACTTGTCTCTAAGACATGATCTAAGAGGCTTACTGCAGCGATCACAACTGGCACGTACTGTAGGTCCACAATGATCCGTTTCAACACTGAACTGACTGCTGTCAGCATTAGAACACAACAGACAGCTAATGTACAATGGTACCACAGCTGCTGCTGCTATAGTGCTAACAATTAATATGGGCTAATTACTGTAATGCATGTAAACTCTGCAGTTCTGCTCCTCATCTATCTGACATGCCTCAATTATGTCTATTAAAAAAACAATAAACACAAACAAGTTCATAAGCATAATCAGTCCTTACTTACCCAACAGAGAAGAGAAACAGTCTGTAAACAAATGATATTTTGTTCCTGTTAAATCTCACTGTTGTGTTGGAAGATTTAAATAATCAATTACTGTGTATCTGCTACACAGCAGTGAGTCTGGGCCAGGCATTTTGAGGAAGAAGAGGAAGAGGGAGGAAGTTGAAAAAAGGAGGAGATGTGCGGTGTCTTTAACACCATCATCTCAACCTTCACAACCCAGCACGTCAATGACCGTCTCTCTTTGAGAGGTCCTATACACAACACACTAGTGCAGGCAGTGGTCTGTCATAGGGGAGAGAATTGATAAGATTTTATTGAAACCAATGTCATTATCAATTCTGCTTATCAATCCAATTTCATTATTTCATTATAATCATTATTATTGTTGTGGTTGTTGTTCTCTGGGTACTCTGGCTTCCTCCCACAGTCCAAAGACATGCAGAACAATAGGTTAACTGGTGACTCTAAAATTGCCCGTAGGTGTGAATGTGAGAGTGAGTGGTTGTTTGTCTCTATGTGTCAGCCCTGTGATGAACTGGCGACTTGTGCAGGGTGTACCCCGCCTCTCACCCAAAGTCAGCTGGGATAGGCTCCAGCCCCCCTGTGACCCTCACGGAAAAGCAGTTACAGAAGATGAATGAATAATAATAATAATAATAATAATAACAGCAACAAATATAACAATAATAATAATAAATATTATTATTAATATCATTATTATTATTATTGTTTGAGTTTTCATCATCTGGTAGCTTGTTTAATGTTCATGGTGTCCATCAACAATTGTGGTGTGCTGTAGGATTCAGACTTGTGAGGTTTACATGTGCTGCAGACCAAAGGTCAAAGCTGAGGAAATAAAGTGTGTTCTTGATCGCTGATTGAAGTTGAAATAGAAGAGATCCCCCTACTGTTACATGATCCTCTGATCTTTTATCTGCCTCGTAAAGCACTCTGGAACTGTTTGTTTGATATATATAAACCTTTATTATCATTATTAACAGACACTAAATGCATGTGTGTTCACATTAAAACTTCATTGCATGAAATAAGACTAATATAGCTGCCATTAAATATTACAATGACACAGAAAATTTGAAAATGTGTATTGTATACAACATGTGGGGTGTCAATCAGAGCCTGCTCATTGATCAGGTGACAGCCAGGTGCTTGTAGTCGGAAGAGAACAGCTGCGGCACTTAGTCCCAAAAACTCAACTCAATCTCATGAGTCTGGATCAAACTGGACACAAATCTAACTGACGAACATTGTGTGGCAATCCCCGGTGACTGATTCAGCACAAGCCTGGCTCATCTCAAACGCACCCATCACTGAGACATAGCAATCATTTGCATAATGCCCATGTCACATTACAATTTAAGTTCACTATTTTATGTTCCAAAATACAAATGTTATGTTTTGTTTGCATTTTTAATGTACAGTTATCACTTTCTGTTAGTGTTTGTGATGTCTATGTCTTTTTGTGCTGGTTTAGAGACGTTTTAATCGACACCATGAGTGATGGGTCTTGTACATTTCACCACTCCAGCTTCATTATTGTTCACAGTGCATGAAGAACAAGACCTTTAGGCCAGGTCATCTCTGCAGCACTGCAGTACTTCATTATAATGCTGTTTTCTCACACATTTTTCCTTTTTTTGTTTCTGGTTCTGTGATTGGATATTGCACTTGGCCATATTGCGATTACAATATAATATTGCAATTAATTATGCAGCCCTTATTTATTGTGTCTAAAATACATTTTAATGGACATCATTTACTATAGTTCTCAGCAGTGCAAACTCTATTCATATACAGTATAAGAGTATGTTGTAACACATACATACGTCCTGTGCTGCATTACTACCCCAGTATCATTACTATGTACACAGTCTGAGATCTGGAATAAACCAGAGTTTCTTCCTCTTCATCTTAATCCTGCTGAAAATCTATGAGCGTGTAAAGACAAACAGCAGACATTTAGTCCCACTCGTTGCCCGCTTGCTTTTCTTTGTGTGCTGAAGAGGCCAGAACCCAGGAGAACATGGGATATCCAATCCAACACACAGGCATGTGTGTGTGTGTGTGTGTGTGTGTGTGTGTGTGTGTGTGTGTGTGCGCGCACACATATATACACACACACACACACACACAATTACAAAACTGGATTCATTACGCTTTTATACAAGCAATACAGAGCACTAACAGTTCTAGCTACAGATCAACGTAAAGATTTCCCATTTCTTTTAAGCGTGTGTGTGTGCGTGCGTGTGTGTGTGTGTGTGTGTTTAGCTCTGGTGATGAACTGTTAGGGCCAATTAAATGCAGAAGAAGAGAGGCGAATGGATTCAGATTCCTGATGATGTCTTTATGGAGCTCTGCTATTCCACACGGCTTAATTAATCATGGCAAAGTTCTTTCTTTGTGTGTGTGTGTGTGTGTGTGTGCGTGTGTGTGTGTGTGTGTGTGTGAGGGAGAGAGAGAGAGAGATTGAAAGTTAGTATTTGCTTTCTTTTACCCGTGTGTGAATGTGTGTGAGTGTGTGTGTTAAAAATATGTATGTGTGAGTGCTTGTGTGATAAATGCGCAGGGAGGCCAAAGGCCATTGATCTGATGGGGGCCTTCCTCTCGCAGCCACCTCATCTTCACCAGAGCTGCCAAGCAATTTAGTAGCTTCTTTTACACGAACAGAAACATTAGCGGGAAGCAAAAGAATGAGATAAGGAAGGAGGAGTGGGGATGGGGAGGTAAAGGCGGAGGAAAGGCATGGGAAGAGAGGGAGGAAGAGGAGTAGAAACGATCCTAATTAAGATTCATGACAAACAACTGGAGCTTTTAGCCAGTCGTGGCAAAGCTTTGTGCCCTCATCATTACTTAGTTACATTTCCTGCTGACCCAACAGTACTTTGTGTGCATGTATTATCAGTGCTATTTTACCCCAAAATGAAAACAAAAGCATCCTCTACCTTTCTAAACAGACACAGATACATGCATGTAGTGCAGCCACATATTAGCAGCTCCATAGACCGCTCTGTTGGTCAGTCCACAAAACTTGCCCCAGTCTTTGATGGCCATAGTTTTCACCCCAGAAAGCTGAAATTTGGCATGGAGGTCAAATGTGTGAATGGGTGTGCATTTGTGTTCATTCCAGTTGACTAAAAGTGGCCTATCACAAAATGCCCATATCTTCCCACTCCTGTTTGAATGATGCGATATAGCACTACCACATATACTTATGTGTGTGTATATGTATATATATATATATATATATATACTTATATCCACATAGCTCCATGTCCCACCAGCAGTGCAGCATTTAGCCTGTCTGATTACATTTTCTTGCTCAGATTTTGCCAATTTGGTCCACTTCTTGATTTTTCAGCCACTATCATGAGTATGCAGGCTATGTAGTAAAACAGTTTTTTTTGTCTGTTTTCATGACGGTGAGTCTATATGGGGTCTTTTATTTTGAAAAAAACTGATCAAATTCTCTATAGTGTTCCTGTCTGACTTCCTGTCAGCTTGATCTACTCTGTGCTGACTGATGCAGCATCAATCAAGAAAAGACTCCGCATGTATTCTCCACTGAGTGCAGCGAGAGCCGCTTCTGGGACGTGTTGTGGCCAGTGCTTTAATTGTGCATGAAAAGCTGAGCCCGTTGAGGCCCGATGTCCTGTCTGAAACCAAGCCAAACTTGACCCTCATTAGCATATTTCAGCCTGAACTTGATTACAGCCCCACATTTTTCTTCACAAGCTTCCGTCTCTGCACCATTTCTCAGTGACAGGGACAATATATGCAGGGAATTGGAATTGGCAATGACTAAATTGGGGAGAAAAATGAAAATAAATAAGTAAATATATTAAAGCCCAAACCCAAAGTGAGCCCATGAAATATGTGAGAAATACCGCCTGACCCAACCTGAACCCATTGGGTGCTGTTGGGTCCCATCAGATCCCGTCAAGTTCGGGCACAGGTCTTGTTAAAATAAGTATGCTATGGGACATAAATCAAGTGACATAACTTACATGACATAGGTCACATGACATAAGTCATGTGAATTTATTGAATAATAATATTAAACAAGTCAACACTGATATTTGGTTTCTCACAGGGCACAAACCCTGGTCTCCTGAGTGAAAGTCCTGTGTTTGTTTGAACCACCTCCTCCTCCATGTGGAGACTTTCATGCTCTTTATATTGGTTCTGTCATTATTATTAACAATAAATGTAAATGTGGGTCATAATAAGCTTCTTGCACAGACATACTCTACCTCTATTAATATGGTGAGAATGGACTGTTAACACACATATTAAAGGCACTATTACATGTGGTATATGAACGTTTCAGACCTTGGAAACTCTCAGCAGTTGGATCAACCACAAAAGGGCATATGTAACAATGCACAGTACATATTAATAGTACAGATTCAGTTGATACTGAAACATCTACTGCTACACTTTATTTTACACTGACTTGTAGGAGATCAGTAAGTTACACACTAGGGGAAACTTGTGTTCAAGCTGAGACAGCAGAAGACCACAGACCTACAGTGGACATCATGCATTTCCAACCAGGAAAGGAGGCAGTTATGGATGTAATAATCAATCAACCACAGATCATTATTTGCTGATGTTTGAGATATGTCTTTGATGATTGGCTGATCATTAGTCATGTTTCTGTGCAAGTGACAGAATATGGTCAGCTCATTATTCTTTAATAGTGAATGGATTGTTTGCATTATAGCAGTTTATTAGGTGATTCATCTTGGGGATTACAGTTAGCTAAAAGAGCAAATGCTCTATTTGACTTCTCTTAATAACAGAATTTTAAACTTTGATACGATACTAGTACATAAAAAGATACTCGATACCTCTTTCTATGCTATGGCAAAAAGAAAAAAGTCCTATGGACACAACAGAACAGTGTTTCCCAAATCTTTTTTCTGGGGACCCACTTTTTTAAAATTACAAACCATCACGACCCAATTCACAATCATTTAGTTTGTAAGTTGGAGTTAATTTGTGACCTGACCATTTTTTACTGCCATTTCCACATAACCTTTTATTACCTTAATGCATGCATATACACATTAAATCTTTAATAAATGAGAAATAAATGCATTTAGGCTGCATTAACAGGTCATCTCATTATTTTCATTTCCTCTCATCAAGAAAACAAAACAAAAAAATCATATTTCATGGCTGTAATAATATAATTTAATGCTACAGTTTTGATTCAAACTCAAACTCTTAAGTTTTGAAATGAACTAAAAAATATTTTGCTGACCTAGTTTGTCATTTTGTCATATTAAGTAAACTTGAATCTTTTCAGTTTAGAAACTAGATGTATTTCAAATGTATTTAATGGTTTTAATTCAAAATACTAAAATATTAAACATTACTCACTTTCACTTCAACATGTTTACTCAATCATTTTTAAATACAATTTCAAGGGGGTTTCTAAAACTCAGAGACTCAAGTTTATCTTAACAAGAAAAGACAAAACATATTTTAAAACTTCAAGGGTTTGATTTTGGCTCAAAAATCAAGAGGACATTTTTGCTGCTTCATAAATAACAAAACAACAAAACAAGTGTATTTAGGTGGAATCAACAGTAAAATAATACACATACTTAAATTGCTTCGGTATAGCTGTACTGCAAATATAAGTCTTCAATTTTGCAGAATAGTCAAAAAAATCTCCTGTGACCCTGTGGGTCATGGCCCAGTGTTTAGGAATAACTGCTACAGAGGATCTTTATTTATTTATTTATTTTAATTTTTTTTAGTGAGCAAGGAAGTTGAGGCTTCCTCACTCTTTAGAGGCTGATTGTGATTTGTGATTTGGGGCAGGTGACATCTGATCATTTAAATTTAGCATCACGTAAACCAGAAAAAAAGAACAGCTCATTCATAAAATAGGCTACACTAGCCATTGTTTGTATGAGAACACACACACACACACACACACACACACACACACACACACGCTAACTGTTCTGATGACTAAATAATAGACAGAAGTTCCGTGTACTGCAGGCTCACTTAACCTCCAGTTGCTACTGATTACGGCTGGATGAGAGAGGCCGAGGTCAGAGGTGACGACTGTTAACAGAAGGTACAGGGAAATAAAGCTGTCAAACAGAAGCAGAGAGGTTGATTGGGAGGAGAGGAAGTAAAGAACCAGTGTTCTTCTTTAATGAGCAGGACTCCTCAGTGTCTGACTTCATGCACAGACACACAAATAGACACACACACACACACACACACACGTCTGCACAGTCCCTCCAGGATTTCACAGGCTTGATTTCACAGCACCTTTTCTAAAAAACTGCAATGCAAGTTGCAATGTATTTAGGTGTTTTTGGCAGAGAAATTGTGGGAACAATAATCCATTTAAAATCAACAACAACTCGGCAACTTGTTCTTAGAATTCTATCTAACCTTATGAAAAAGGCTTAAGATTACAACAATACTCACAAAATATGCTTAAATGTATATGAAGAAGTTCACGTGGGGTGTATTCAACAAAGAAGCAAAATCTTTTTGGAGTTCAAACTCAAAACCAGCAAAAAAGTGCACAGAGTGTTGATAAATGTCAGTCACAGTCACAGTCACAAACCTCAGATAAAATTCAGTACCTAGCTGGGACTCATGGGAAACTACAATGATTGGTCAAATTTGTGGAAAAGTTGCAGTGATTGAACAAAATTGCACGGTCGAGTAGAATTCAGTAAGCCCTAACCTTTCGTGGTTGGCTGACTACCGGTTGAGAAAGTGCTTGATTTGATATGCAGCAGAGCCACATTTTAAATGTTAATATTGCCAACGATCATGTTCATTTAATCATGGCAGCCAAAATCGTGATCGTGATTAAAATTCGATTAAAGCTATAGTATACGATTTGAAAGTTTGATCATTATTAATAACCTCATTTAGATGGTGGTTATGGTCCTATAGTACAATCTACACAATGTGAAGAGCTAAAAAAACGAAAAAAATCCATTCCCCCTAGTGGCTGCAGGGCTGTAGAGACGTTGACCAATGTAAGCCGACCGGCCGGGCAGCTTACATTGGTCAACGTCTCTCTCCTGCTCTCATCCAATCCCCTCGCTCTAGTTGACACTCCCCCGAGAGCTGCTCTGACACCCCGTGCTCCACGTTCCGCCTCGTCACCGCCCCCTTCAACGTTATAAACTTTCTGCAACAAGCAAGTAGCTGAGTAGCAGCAACAAGTGCTAGAAGACAGCCATACGTCAATATAATATTGGCTCAACTACAGTCGTTATTTACTTGTGTGTTTCTTGCTTTTCACTGTAGTTTCAACTGTTTCAACTGTTCATCCCGTGCTCCAGCTCCTCTGTCTCCCCTGCAGCACGGCAGGGATTCAGTGCTGCCGAGGTGTGTGTAGCTGAATCGCACTTGTTTTTAGTCAAGTGCCTGACGCTGGACGTTTCACTTCCTATAAATTCTTCAGCATAAAAGCCCGTCATTATTTCTTTAATTAAAGGCTTTTATTATGAAGCAGCAAACTCAAGAAGTGTTGTCTTCATCAGCAGTAACTTAACAGGAATCCCATCAGTTGAAAGCGACCGTGAAGAAACGGTCAAATAAAGAAATAAAGCAGAAACTCGAGAGTACACACAGCGATACAGGAGAGAAACTAAACTTCCAACCACAGAAATCAAGCTCTGGTAGAGGGGGTGTGTCTGGGAGTCTCCACGGACGGAGCACAGAGGGGAGGGATGTGTGTGTGTGGGCAGGATGCTTTTTTCAAATTTTTCTCAACGTCTCAATCTTTCTCAACTGATTCTCAGATCATATACTACAGGCTTTAAATGTGCAGCCCTAGTTGGCTGCAGCCAGTGAGATGTCACCGCAGCCCACTTGGAGGCTGGTTGGGCTCGCTTTGGCCCCACTCCAGAGTAGGTCCATCTTGAGTGTGGCTTGACGCAGCTCCACACGCTGAAAGTGATGAAGCAAGTGGAATTCTGCACGGTATAGTTTGGCCTGGCGGAGCCAAAAGCACCAGTAGAAAAGCAATAGAGAGCTGAACATTATGATGTCACAGCGAAGTTGACCTTTTTGGATATAAAATGTCATCACCTCATCATTTTATACTATGAGACATTTATGTGTAATTGTGTCATAATTAACATATGAATTCATGAGTTATGGCCCAAATTATATTTTGTGGGGTCTTTGATCAACAAAAGCTCATCAGTTCATCAGTTGAGTCCAAGTGGAAGTTAAGTGTGAAGAAATTCCCTCAAGAGACGGATGAATAAAAGAATAAATGGTAAAGCAAGTGTTTCATCTCTGTTTCTGTTGGTGGGTAGCACGTATATTAATAATCTTTACTTGGAAACTTTTTATTTCAAAATGTAATATTGTTTACTGTCACACTAACTAAAGTAAATAACAGTAATTTTCTTAGAATGAGTAAAGTCTGATATATTATTTTCAGAAAATTAAGCTCAGAATTTTGGAACAGTGTTAAATGACTGTAAACACATGGCTAATTAATAATAAGGAAAAACTCAGTTTTAATCTTAGAGAGCTAATGCAAAAATCTGGTTGAACATTTGTTTTAAGAAAAAGAATTTTCAAATATCGGTAAGTAAAAAAGTGAAGACTCATTGTCTGATAATAAAAATCATCATAACATAGGCATAAAAAAGATGTGCAGGCTCGTCATATCTCAGTGTGTTTCTGTAGTAGAATCCAGAGGGTTTAATCAGTGAAACCAGTTCCTCAGCAGCCGCTGCTCCTCTCTGTGTTCCAGAGCTGAGCAGAGCAGCCAGTACAGACAGGTGGGAGAAGGAGGGGGGGCGGCATATGAGATAGAGGTTGCAATATCAGCCCTCCAACTGTAAGACCTTCTCACTGCAGGGCTCTGGTGCCGCAGTCTCTGTTAGGCATTAATGCGTGAATATAATTAGACAGCAACTGAGAGGGAGGGACTGCACCCTGCATCCAGCAGAATTAATCAGGCCTAGTCGAGCAGAAATGGCTGAGAATGACATGAACTGAGAAGAAAGAGTCAAAATATGTGTGCATGTTGCTGTGGGGATGATGTAAACTGTAGAGAAATTGCAACCTTTTCGAAACCATGCCAGAAGTTTCTAGAATGAATGCGGCCACTGGGTCAAGTTCATTTCAGTACACTATGAAATAAGCTTTGAAACTCAGATATTTTCTTCCATATCTCCTGTACGGCCACTGAGAGCTGGAGCTGGTAAAATAGGGTTTCTGTGTGTGAGAGCGAAAGAATTGACATTCATACAAATAGCTGCTAAAGTAGATCATTAAAGCCAGAGGTGTGAACTCACCCATTCTGATCTGGTCACCCTCAGCTTGACTGATACATCAGCCATGCCAAAATATCAGCTGACATGAGCTTAATACAGATCAGTATCCGTGTCAACCGGTAAGTAACAAAATGTCAGTAGAGAAAAGCCTGTTTGAGATTATTTAGAATCAGTGTTTCCATTACAATTTGTCCACTGACTCATACTGTCAAATGTCCACACACTACATCTTGGTCACAATCCTTAAATAAGAAATATGAAGATAATGCAGATCAGCTAATATATCAATTTTTAAACTCTGACAATAGGCCATTTACCTGACATTTAGAGCTGCACCTAACAATTATTTTTTTAATTAATTGATTAATGTAATGATTTTTTTAAATTAATCTAATGATTCTTTTTTATTTCTTAAATTAACAACAATTAATTGATCTAACATAATAAAACCTTGCCATTGTCATTAATATTTCAATGTTTTATTCAATCATAATCCTGAAAAATAATACACACAAACCACTTTAGAATAATGATTATAGTGGTATATTTTAAAGTTAGTCTAATTTCCACCCTATTTAATAGACTCCATGTCAGACACCTGATCAAAAAAGTACTGCACCTTAAAATCACAAGGAGCTGTGATGCTTATTAATTTAATAACTTATCGCTGTCTTACTTAAGACTTAAGGCTGGTTATGACATGGAGTTATTTAATCACTTGAGTCATATGCAGGTAAGATGATCACTGGCAGTGTATTTTTGCATCAATGTGAGCCAAGGCAGTCTTAAATATTAGTTTTAGCCATGTCTGACTCGTGCGTGTTTACTGCAGAGGAGAATGGGGGGGGAGAGAGAGACATTGTTTCTGGTAAGGTAATGCAAGGAGCATGATGTTTTAGCAGCTGTTCTCACCACCACAACTATTTTTCATTTACAGATCACCAGACAATTTGTAGGTGGCGAGATCTCCAATTTGGTGAGATCTTAAATCATGTTTTGACTGGCAGTGTGAGATGGCAGGAAGAGGCAGCGTTAGGTGACCTTTCAACATGTTGGACTGTGTTCACACTTCACAGAGGCCCGGTGTTAACCAGGCTGAGATCCAACTCAATGATTTCACCTTCAGATGTGATCTGGCAAATCCATTTACAATCCCATTGCAATGTGTTCTGTTTATATTCACACCTGCAGTAACTGGAGGTTTTCTTGATCCAGATGAGATGTCCAAATACAAGGAACAAGTAAGACCAGGTGGTAATGGGCTCTGATTTGAGAAAGACAAAACAGCTCATGTTTCATGAGCAGTTTATTTTATAATAAAATACTGGACCTTTACTGGGCTCAAACAAGAAAAAGTCAGGTCAGGTCATTTTTTCCTCATAATAGATTGTGTGCAGTAAGTACTGACAATGTGCGCAAATTTTTGTCCTGTCATTTTTTTCCAGTGTGTTTCATGAGCAGTAATTTAAAAGCATCAGTGTTTCAGAGTTTCAGTGTTTAGCTTCTTACACAGTGTCTACACAGCCCACACAGCAGAGCAGCAGAGGCAGCTTTAGTCTGTCCCTACACAGGATGAGTTCAGGCACAGTGTTGAGTGTAGTTCAGAGCCCAAAGCAAAATCATAGTAGTTAGACATGTAAAACATAAGAAATTAGCCTTGAAGCATAACCAAAACCAGTTGGATTGCAGTTATATGCACACAGCATGACTGAAGGAGTCCCTTGAAAAAGAGATCTAGTGTCTCAGTGAGATACTAGATCTCCTAAATAAAAATGTGATTACACAGCCTGTGTAGACAGATGTATTGGTTAAAATATAATAAACGCATTCATGTCATTTCAAGAACACACAGTATTCTTGAAACAGAGAAGGGCAAAAAGTCAACATCTTTCCCAACAACTCTGAAATGCTCTAAAATGCAAAGATGAGAGTGATATGGAAAGAGAGAGGGAAGCGGCAGGAAATGAATAAAAGATAGTGTATTGTGGGAAGAGAGGGCTTTCTCTCTACACTATGTTAATGTGTCATGAGATACATAGTCTGGCAGCTCTCTCTGTCAGGATAACAGGATTGCTGATGAAACGTGTATGACAGGTAACATATCCCTACTCTTTCTCTCCCTCTTTCTCTCATGCACACACTCAACTATGGAGTAGACTGCTAGTGTTTTAGTATTTAGATGAATATGTGTAAGTCCCCACACTACAGCAGTGTTAAAATTAAAGGGATAATCAAACTATACAGTCCCAGCTGTTTAGAAGGGTCTGACTTGGGAGTCAAACAGTGACAGGAAGCTGCCACCAGCAGATAGGTGAAAAATTCCAACCTTACAGACAATGTGCTCATGAGTGTTTCATGGTGATGCTACCGTCAATTATCAAAGGTGCACGTGCACAAGTGTATCTATAAACCAAAGGGAAGTCAAACAAAGGTGCTTGACACAAAGTTATTTGCAGGGGTGTTTTCATCATGATACGATATTATACTCATTCTTTGGACAACAAAACGATATTTGCCTATATCACAAAGTCTGACATGGTGCAATTTCGATTTGATTCAATTCAGGGGTCTTTATCAATACCATGTGTCCATTTAATAGATGTCTACTGTTAATGTCAAGTCACAAAAGCAACAATTTCAACAACTTCATGACTGAAATCTTCCAGACATTTATGACATAGACATGCCATGTCATTTTCAAGATAAAGTATCTTAAATGTGAAGCTATAGATCAACATTTTCACTTCATTGACAATACTGGATCGTTGAATATTGAATCGATATATCCATCCAGATTAATGTATCATTACCCCTAGTCGTTTGTGAGATGTGTTGACAGACTACCACTACTGAAGGTTGGTTGAAAAGCCTGCAGTCAAATTAGGCCTGGGCAATAAAATGATAACGATATCTATCAGTGATCGACTTGAGAAAGTAGTTCAATAAAATGACAGTTTCACTCAAATGTATTAAATGCAACCCACCATAAACCATGGCTCATAAACAGCCTGTCATATCCCTTGATAATGGAGAGAGCTACGAGTGACACGTCCGCTCATATACAGCAAAAAACCCCTTGTGCTCCCACCCTGACGCATTAACAGCCAATAACATGTCAAGGTGCTACGAGTGACAAGCAAACAGCCAATCTGTGTTGTTTAGTTGTGAGAAACAGTGTGGAGTTACATATGACACCATAAACAGTGTGAGCGACATGCGTGACAACAGCATGCAAAATAAGTGCAGATAAAACAGGACGGGTTTCCAAGCTATATTTGAGTGGAGGCTGGCCCTCAGTCTCATACTTTGATTTCACTGGCCACATGCATCTGTGGCATTGTTTTGATCCATTTTGCTCACCTGATTATGTTGACTTATTCAGATTTTGTTGATTTTCGTCATTTTTGCCTTGTTTTTTGTCTTTTGCTTCTGGCCATAGGTAAGTTTAGCTTGTGAGGCAGCTGGATTTGCAAGATCTCACATGAGTTCATCATGCCAGCTCCAAGTTATCCATTTGTGTACACTGTAGAGGTGCTGCAAGTCAATCAGTCTCCTAGGAGGGACCACTGGCAGCTAGGGGCAGGTTTTAGGTCTAGGTTTTAGAAGCGTCTATAGAAATGACTTGTCTCGAACAACAGCAGCTCCTGAAGATGTTAGCATAGATACTGTGATAGCATCAGTTATATCAGAACTGGAACAAGAGCAAAGAACCACACTGAGGGCTTTATCGATGGAAAAGTCGGCTTTGGCTTCAGTTTGGTGAGTTGATCTGATTGGTTGAAGTTAACCCACGTTAGACTTGACATATTGTTCATCCAATCACCTGCCAGGGGTTTTCTTGAAAGCACCCGTCCTTTTCTAAACAGTTTCTATGGACGACATCCGAGATGGTTTTATGTAACAAACCATCTGACGTGTCAGGTTATGGGTAAGTAAGGTACATAGTTTAACAGATTCTTTCTTTTGTCTGATTTTATGATTGTGGTCTTTTATTTAAAAAATTGACAAGATACTCTATGCTGTTCCTGTGTCTGACTTCCTGCCCGGCTCGATCTGCTCTGTCCAACTTGATGCAGCATCAGTTAAAAAAAGATTTGTTGTGTATTTTCCACAGAGCCGAGCAGAGAGCCGCTCCTAGGATGCGCTTCTGTTGGAGACACAAGTGCCGTCTACAGTCAGCTCTGGTGGACATGACACAGCTGGAACACAACCAGTAGAATCAAGACACACTTTGAAAACCTATGTTGCTCTGTTACAATTAATGCCTCTTTCTTTCTTTCTTTCTTTCTTTCTTTCTTCCTTCCTTCCTTCCACCAAGAAATCTAGAGGAGCACAGTATAATGACTGCTTCCACATTTAAGATTCAGCCCACTAAATTAGACCAACTGGAGGTGCAGGCAGATGTGTGTGTGTGTGTGTGTGTGTGTGTGTGTGTTGACAGAGTCAGAAGATGAAGGACATTTAGTCAGGTGTGAATGAAGCTGTGAAGACTCAAAGAAGATCTCTTTGGGAAATTGTTTAACACCTGTCTAAAGACAGCCTGCTGCTAGGAGTGTGTGTGTGTGTGTGTGTGTGTGTGTGCGTGTGTGCGTGTTCACTGTTGCACTTCTTCACATGCACTCATACATCTTTCTTGCTCTCACACGTCCTCACAGTCTGTTCCTACAGCGTCTCTCACAGACTGAGGGGGTATCTGCAGTATGATGGCCATTAAACTGAAAATAGCCAAGTGGAAAATGCCCATAGTGAGTTCTGCCATTCTGCTCCTTATTGTTCATCACGTAAAGAGAACCTTAACATTTTTGCTCAGACTGCCCCCTTATAGTCAGCTAACTTATCCGTCAGTGAGAATAGTCCTACCTGTTTTTGTTGTTATGATCTTTAGTCTACACAGGGTTTTTGATTTTGAAAACTCTCTAGGTAGAAAATTCTCTATGGCGATCCTGTGTCTGACTTTGTCTGCTCAGTCTCTGGCAATGATTAAATTGGGGAGAAAAATGAAAATAAATAAATAACCTGAACCCAACGTGAGCCTGTGAAATACACTATATTGCCAAAAGTATAAGGACACCCCTCCAAATCATTGGATTCAGGTGTTCCAATCACTTCCATGGCCACAGGTGTGTAAAATCAAGCACGTAGGCATGCAGACTGCTTCTACAAACATTTATGAAAGAATGTGTCGCTCCCAGGAGCTCACAGAATTCAAGCGTGGTACCATGATAGGTCGCCACCTGTGCAATAAGTCCATTTGTGGAATTTCCTCGCTATTAAATATTCCACGGTCAACTGTTAGTGGTATTATAACAAAGTGGAAGCGACTGAGAACAACAGCAACTTAGCCACGAAGTGGTAGGCCACGTGAAATCACAGAGCGGGGTCAGCGCATGCTGAGGCGCACAATGCACAGACTCAATAGCTACAGACCTCCAAACTTCATGTGGCCTTCAAAGAACAGTGCGTAGAGAGCTTCATGGATTGGGTTTCCATGGCTGAGCAGCTGCATCCAACAGTAGTGTCAAACTTCAACTTCACAAAAGTACGGAATGCAAAATACACAAGCCTTTACTTCATGAAGACTGTGCATTCTACATAGATAGGTTTCATTTATTTTTATTATTTAAACATTTTTGTTTTCCCACCTCACCAGCTATGTGAATGCATTTCAGTATCTCAGTCATCTCATATTTGAGTCACTTCATCTCTTTCGTAATTATTTTTTGGGCATATTTGAGAGAATACAGGGAGAGACATGGGTCATGACATGCAACAAAGGTCCCAAGTCATCACGCTGCCCCTCATTTTATCTCTTTTGAAGAAGACATCAGAGGACAGAGTGTGAGCTGTTTGTTTACAAGTGCATTGATGAGAGTGACAGATAAATTATGCATGCGTTGCTTTTATGAATGCTGACAGTGACTGATCACAAAGACAGAATGGCTGTCCGTGATACAGAGTGACTATGCTCTCCATCATCCAGCCTGACACACACAGGTGACTGGTCAATTTGATCTGCCTGTCACTAAATATAATGTATAGCCTTTGATTCCACAATCAGGCTGGAAGTTCCTGCCCTTGAGTTCAAAAGCTATGAATGTATGTACATGTAGCAGCATCTGTGCATCTGTGACACTTCAACAAGGATTTTTAAAAAGATACTCATCCAAAAATCTGTTAGTGACTCATTACAATAGGGTATTATGAAATCTTAGTTTAAAATAGGCCAAGTGCACCAATATCTACTACTGCACACTTACATTATACCACACTGTGTGTCTGAGTAACTCCTACTGGTTCAACAACACTGTTTGGAAAGAAGACTCACTGCCACACAATGCCTACTCATACAAGTATGCAAACATAATATGGAAGCGACAACGGTTGAGCCATGGTCTCTTTGTCTCCCTCACACACAGTCACACAGTGCAGGGATCAGTTCCAGAGCATGGCTCAGAGCAGCAGTTTGAAGCATTCACACAGAGGATTTGCAGCATCTCCTTTTGCCTGGAACAAAGAATTAATAGCAGCCTTCTGCTTCACAGTGCTACCTCCAGCACCGTCTTCTCCATCGGAGACAAGACTGCTTACACTTACAGTTCTGTGCTCAAACATACAGTGGGCCTATTACAACAAACACACCTATCACAATCAGACTATCGGAATCATCACCATTCAATCAATTATTCTTGCTACACTAAAACACACATGGAGGTGTATTTAATTTGTGGATTTCATTTGTCTTTGTGCTTGTTCAATTTGTGATGACGACAGATACACAGTCACTGCAGGTTATGACGCTCCCATCTTTGATAGGTAGACAATGGTTTGCATTGTAACCTAACTGATCAAAAATATTGGCATTTTTGTTTTACAAGAAACCTCACTTGAGTTTTGAAAAAGGCTGAAATAAGAATTTCATATTTCATTTTTGTTTTATGGCTGGACCACACCATTAGTCTGTCAAGTGTACATCATGATGTCGTCAACAAAGGCACATCGCCAACACACATAGCTGTGCCAGATCAGCACACTTCACTTGCAAAACAACCTGCAGCTACAACATTTTGCACACAGTCTCCTAAAGTGTTTTAAAAGTTTTTTAGACACAATGTGGCTCTTTATAAGCTCCTCACATCGGACATGGCTTAACAGGACAGGAATTTCACAGTGGCTGCGTCTGTTCAGTTTGGCTTCATGCCCCCCTGTGATGACTCCCAGCAGAGAGCACGAGAGAGGCAGTGAATGAATATGAACAAAAATGTCACCGTATATAAACTTTGATTGATCATGAAGCCTGGTGTTACTCTACCATTCTGTGGCTGCAGACTGCAGTCTGTTAACAGTGACAAACAGGTAGGTAGGTATTCCTGTTAAATACACCACTGTGAAACATCTGTATTTCCATGCATGTTCAGGCCCCATCCCTCTCTATGGACACCCATTTCTCACAATGTGATGGAAAAAAAAAAATAAGATCCTGTAAGTCATTATAATGGGAAACTTTCTCAAAATCATGTTTGTATCTCAACATAATGACCTACATCTCAAAATAACGAGTTTGTATCTCATAACAATGACTTAGTAACTAAACATAATGAACTAAAATCTCAAAATATTGACTATCTTAAAATAATGTACAACCTTCTAAAAATAATGAGTTAGATTAGTCAGGTTTTTACTTTAGAGTCCATGTATGAGAGACTGTCAAACTATCACACAGGCACAAAAAAGTATTCATAATAAAAATTCATCTATATGTCACAGCAACCCTTTGACTTTGAGGTGGGTCCAGCCATATACTAGGTTTCACCTTGTCTTGTCTTGTGTGTGTGTGTGTGTGTGTGTGTGTGTGTGTGTGTGTGTGTGTGTGTGTCTTGTTACTTACTACTTGTAGGTCTCTGAGCGAACATATTCAAAAACATGGGACACACCCAGCTGGAACTGGTCTGCGATGGGAGTGACCCAGGGGTTATTCTCTGCTTTGAACACCTGCTTGGGACCGGTCAGATCCAGATTACCTGCAGACAGGGAGACAATTGAACTGATCACATCATCATCACCTTCACACAGTCACACACAGTCACACCTGAAGCTGCTCAATACAACCAGTCTGGTCCCCACGTTAATCACAGTGGTGGATGTAAACTATGAAAGAACTGTGTTAATTGGTAAAAAAGACTGACATGTTGGCAGTTGTCAGTAGTAGAGATGTCAGTATGTTGGGGACAGGAACATGAATTTATAATTGTTCATATTTGAAAAAATCAAAAATCAAAAAGAACAGGCTGTTCGCTCAGCCTCTTCTCTAGAACTGCTCATCAAAACACACTCAGCTGACTGCGGAGGGTTATCAAAATGTCAACATCAACGCTCAAATTAGCTGACACCTGCACCTAACTTCATCAATTAATCTCACAACTTTTTATTGATTCATTGATTCATTTACTGATTATTCTAGAGATTACTTTTATTACTTGATTAATCCTTAATTAACCCAAAATAAAGATCAAAAACATGTCTCATCAATATTTCAATATTTTATTTAATTGTGTAATCATCAAAACTATTTCCATGTCAATGCAGTGTTATTATTATTATAATTATTTTCATTTTCATGATATTATCATTATATTTTTGTATATTTTGGGGCCTTATTTGATAGTAAAGGCAAAGGTTGACAGGTAAGGAAGGAGAACACACACACACACACACACACACACACACACACACACACACACACACACACACACACACACACAACTGACTCACACAGAGGTGCTATACAATTTGCGCAATAATGTTCAAAGTGCAACCTTTGCTGCATCTATATTTATCTGCTCTGTTTTATGTCTATGCTACTGAGTATTTTACTTTACTATTATATAGAATTTGTAAATACACATTTTACTTTTTTTATACTATTACTTATATTTATCTTATAATTATTGTTATTGTTCTGTATTTTATTACTTAACTTATCTAGTTTTTAAACTTATGCTGGAGCTTCCCAGCAAGTTTTTCCACATGATTGTACTTGTATAACCGGTGTGACAATAAACATCATGAATCTTGAATCAGATCACAGAGATGAATTTAATCCTGTATGTCGTAGCCACCATGAAGAATCAGTATTTTAGTAATAAGTCATTTAATAGTACTTGACTTAAAACTTAATGGCTATGATGTAGATTTATTTCATCACTGGAGTCATATCCAGTTAACATAATCGCTGCCAAATGTATGTTTGCATCAGTTTTGCTGTCGCTGCTGTCTTGACAAAGTGCTCTGGTGTTTTCTCTTCAAGTGTTCATATGTCGCAGTAGTTCTGCTGTGATGAGCCACTTCCTGTTTGCAGAGCTCACGAAGCACCACACTGTCGGGTCTCTGTCGAAAACACTCCCGCACTTCAGAAGATCGTGGGCGAGGATTTTTAGTTCCAGCTTGTTCTCCGGTGTGTGTGTGTGTGTGTGTGTGTGTGTGTGTATGTGTGTGTGTGTGTGTGTGTGTGTGTGTGTGTGTTTGTGGTCAGTACCAAGTTCAGGGGGCAGGACGGTCAGTCTGTTGCCCTGGATGTGAAGCTCTTTCAGGTGAGCCAACTCTCCTATCTCCTTAGGCAACGAGATCAGATCATTATCCCTCAGACTCAACTGGACGGGAGGAGAGACAGAAGAAAAGCAGGACACACTATTAGAACACACAGCATCTGACTCTTCCATTGAAACAACAGCTACATTCATTTATTTACAGCACAAAGAGCGAGTTCAGACAGATTCCAATTGTAGTGTGTAGTGTAGTGTTGCAGAGATGTCCCGGCCTAAAAATCCTGGTCTCCAGATAAAAGGGAAAAAAAGGTTTGTTTGGTTCAGCAAAATTCACCATCACAATTCAAATTCTTTATTTTTTTTTCAGGAAAAAAAAGAAAATTATAACACAAAAATGAACATCTCCACTAATCATATCTAATATCACAATGTCAGTCAAAAAAGAGTTTTTTACCATATCATGCAGCTCTAATATAAATTTTAATTTTGCAATCATAAAACTATATAATAATTAAAGTATTTGGTTATAACAATTAAGTTATTCTCTTAAAGGTATATTTCATAGCTGGAAAGATGTTTTTTTCATAATGCGGTGGAAAAGTGTAAATATTTTTATAATTGGTACTACCTGACCAGAGAAAACAACTTTTCATCGAAGGATTCCTTAGGAAAAATCATTTACCATTTGCTACCATCTTCCTCCAAACATTTTAACAGACCCATAACACTCCCTTCAAAGTGAGGTTTTGGGTGAAACTTAAGACAACTGCTGAATTTATGATGATTGAAGAGGAAAAGACACCAAACACATTTTACAGGACAGAGAAAATGTTAACATAACTCTCTCATATTCATTAAATTTTGTTGTGGTGTTAACTCTGTCATCCACTTCAGTTAGAATGATTTTAAAAGGGATAGTTCATCCAAAAATGAAAATTCAGTCATTATCCATTCGCTCTCATGCTGACTGAAGGCCACTTTAGTTTTTTTGTACACAAAACACTGTACTACTGTGTTGCAGAATGTCCCCAAACAACTGGAGTGAATGGTGACCAGTTTTAATAACAGACAGACATTAATAGCAGAGACAAAAAAAACCTAAAATGCCTCTATACTGTTCATCTCATGTAATACAAGTCTCCTAAAGCCCCAACATGCTGTTCACTTCTGTGTGCACACAGTCACACACAGTTCAGACAGTGTGAGTGCACATGTGAATGTGGCTCCAAGCTGAGGATCTACAGTGAAGATTCAGGCTAAAACATGGTGTAAAATGACGTTTTTAAATCCATGTCAGACTTGGATTACATCAGGTGAGCAGCATGGAGGTGTTTTGTGTTTTCTTTTCTGTTGTTTTTCTCACTCAGATTCAGCAGTTCGGGAGGGGGGTGGCTCAGCTTGTCTTAGACATAAGTAGGGGAGGCTTCTAGGAAAATAGTGAAAATACACACAGAACAAAAATCCAACTACAAAACAAACTAGAGAGCGTACAGTGTCGAAGCCAGTGTCTGATGTGGTCAATGATAAACTGCTGGTAGGATATGGTAAATGAAAAGCCAGCATTCTTTGCATCTGGTAACTCATGATGTATGCATTGGATTACTGGCCAGCTTGGCTCATTGTGTCAGTTGTGTTGACATTAACTTACTATTTGCAGCTTGGTCAGCTTCCCGATGTCAGAAGGCAGGACCTCAAAGTCATTGTCACTCAGATAGAGAGCGCGAAGAGTGGCTGTAAAACAAGCATCTCCGTTAGTCTACTGGAATCTGGTCAATACCACCAGTCAAGCCTGATTAATAATACTGCCTCACAAACTGGCCAGAATCAATCGACACAGAGCTTCTGCTTGTCTGGTGAGACAACAGACACAATGAGACAGCTTTGTCAACATGTGGTGAACAAAGATAGTGGATAGTGGCCAGTTTCCTCTTTGTGAAACAAAAGTAACCCACAAAGAGGAGCTGACGGTGTCGACTCCTAACTGTTACAGCACGGAGCCTAAAAGCTGCTGTGGAGCCCTATTCATCTTTTAATGTGAAATCCATATTACACTGTACATGACTAATGCAGCCTGAGGCCTGGTTCCTCTGGCTCCTGCTTCCAGCACCTTGACCCCTTCACCTCTGTTACCACCAGAGTAAAAACACTGCGCACATCTTATCCCAGAGAGTAGTCACCAAGCATTACTGTTTAAAACACAAAAAAGAAGAAAAAACTATTCCAATCCATATTATTACATGTGTTTTTGAAGTCCAGTTAGCATAAAGACTGGAAATATGGCAGAAAACGCTTGCTTGGCTCTGTCCAAAAGTTAAGCACATCTAAAGCTCACCAATTCACATGTTTTATCTTATTTATTTCATCTGTACAATATCTGGTTTAAAGGGGAGTTCCCATACATAGCCTTTAATAAATTCCAGTAAGTTGTTCTCACCTCCTTTTATAACCCAAATTCCCCAAAAGTTGTAAAACATAAATAAAAATAGACTGCTATGATTTGAAAATATTTTTTTTTACTTGTATTCAGTTGGATACAGTATAAAAGCAAGATATTTAATGTTCAAACTGATAAACTTAATCGTTTGTCATAAAAATACACTCAGTCTGAATTTGATGCCTGAAACATGTTTCAAAGAAGCTGGTACAGGGGCAACAAAAGAATGGGAAAGTTGTAGAGTGCTGAAAAAAACAGCTGTTTGGATCATTCCACAGGTAAACAGGTGAGTTAGTAACAGGTGACAGTATCATGATTGGGTATTAAAGGGGCGTCCTGGAAAGGCTCAGTTGTTGATGAGCATGGATGGGGTGAGGTTCACCACTTTGTGGAAAACTTCATCATCAACATCCAGAAATGCTGCAGACTTCTCTGGGCCCGAACTCGTCTGAGATGGACTGACGCAAAGTCCACATTTCAGATTATTTATGGAAATCATGGAAGTTTGGCTTCGTAGAAAAAGAGCACAGGTACTACGACTGTTGAGCACCTGAACTCTTATATCAAGTTAGAATGGCAAAGAATTTCAGTCCTCAGTTTCCAAACAGTGACTGAATGTTGTCAGAAAAAAAGGTGATGTAACACGTGGTTAACTGTCCCAACTTTTTTGGAACTTGTTGCAGAGTGTACTTTTATAAAAAAAAACAACAATAAAGTTTATCTGTTTGAACATTAAATATCTTGTCTTTGTACTGTATTCACTTAAAAGATCACAGTTTTTTTTTTTTACAAATCATTGAGTCCTGTTTTTATTTGTTTCACACAACATCCCAGTTAGTTATCAGTCCAGTCCTGGAGACACTGTAGAGAACCTCACACAAATGAAAAGCCCTCATCAATATCAACATACTGGAGCAGTCAGGTATTTTGGGGGTTGTATCTAGATTCTTAACTGACAGCAGTAGGTATTAAGTGAGGTGCTATGTTTCAGTACTCAGATTATTATTATACAGTATGAATTAATATACAGTATAAAATAATATGAATTTGGCAGGGGTGGAAGTAACTAATTACAAATTTTCAAGTTACTGTAATTAGGTAGTTTTTTGGGGTACTTGAGTAGATTTAGGATGGATTTTTACTCATATTTGTATTCATTTCACTCTGTAATCTACTTAGTTACTTTTAAAATTGTAATTGATTGCTGAGTACAAGTTCAATTAATATCCAAACCTTTCATCTGCATTTTTGTCGCCAATAAGATTTGATTTACAATATGATTCGCTGAAAAAAACAAACAAACAAACAAAACAAAAACAAAATGCTGCAGCAGGTTCAGGTGTGTAGTGGTGACAGTGACCACAGAGACCTCTTTGACTGAATGACTGCTATTGATCATTTTTCAGTCCCTCCAGGATTTCACTGGGTTCAGCGTGTTTCAGGGAGAATAAAACCGCATTCTGTTCCAAGTGTTCTAAGTAACCAACAAGGTTCAGGATTAGAAAAATTCTGACAACATATACTTTATTTGTGCACTTGAGGCACTTGGAGATCAAACTAAGTTAAAACAGCAAAAACAGAATGATAAAATATAAAAGTGCACAGAGCGTTGATGTCAGTAACAATGACAAACCTTGTGTTCTTTTCAGTACCTGTGACAAAGTAAAAACAAATAAAAATACAAAAAACAATAAATGATTAAACACTGAGTCACTTCATTGAAACAGACATGCACGACATTTGCATGGGGAGCTTCTGTGACTTCTTGTGGGAAGCTACAATGATTGGTCAAATTTACAGGAAAGTTGCAGTGATTGCATGCAGACGTCATGGAGATTGGCTGAATTTTCTGAGTAGTTTTTGAGAAGAATACTTAATTCTTTTACTTAAGTATTTTTCTAACACCACTACTTTTACTTGTAATTGAGTAATATTATGGTGATGTAACAGTGCCTGAGTACAGATTTTCAGTACTCTATACTGGAAATTAGTTATGATGGCTTAAATAAAACTCAGTGACATGTCAATTGCTGCCTACGGGGCCGACTAGTGGCCACAGTACTCTGCTACCCAGCCAGTCAGTGAAAGACCTGGAAGGCAGAATCTTTTTCCTCCGTCTGAGTCAGATCAATAAAGTGATTAGTTGAGGACATATTGCAACATTGTAAAAGGTAATTATTTGTCATGATAAACAAAAACAACTTCAGAGATCTGAGTGTGTGTGTGTGTGCGTGCATGCTTGTGTGTGTTAGTGTTCACTTACTGAGGTAGAAGAAGTTTCCAGGCAGGGAGTTCTGGTTCAGGTTGTTGTAAGTGAGGTCCAACACCTCCAGAGCTGGCAACGAACCAAATCCTCTGGGCAAGCTGCTCAGGCGGTTCATACTGTGTTCACAAACACACACACACGACATGCATTACATACATAAAGCCGTCACTGTAAACCTGCACTTCATGAGAAACCTCTGGGACTGTGTTTGGACACAGACCTTTTCTTCTGATCAGTAGTACACGATTCATTACTAGACAAGATACAACTGTTTTAATTAGCATAATAACCAGTTATATGAAATAACATTCCCATTTATTAACAACAATGCATAAGAGTTATTTCAGAATATCTTCCCTGATGGTTTAAATCTGACAAATCAATTTCTAAACAAAGACAAACTAGGTCATAATGCTGAATTTGCTGAAAACTTGAAACCTCCGGTGCACATACAGAATGGACTTCAGGAGACATCTCCAGTAGTTTATCTCAATGAGAGAGACAGAAAGGTGTCATTTTAAGAGTTTTAATTATGTAACTGAAAAATTTGATTAAAAACAAATGATTACCCACAGCAGAGTATTTTTAAAGGTTGGGAGGGGAACTATTTCATGTTAAATAAAATCTACTGTGAATGCTCAGTCATAAATGTAATTAATAGTTGCAGCCACTGTTATTCATTTAGCCAAGACTAGATTTATCTTAAAAAACTTAAGTTTGTCCCCTAAGCAAAATCTTTCCCTGAGTTAAGGGGTTCACTTAGACAAGAAGACAAGGTTTGATGCAACACCCCTAAGTTTAAAACTAAAGGCCAAAACGCACTAAAAGTTTCAAATGATGTGTAGCACACTGCAGATTTCAGTTTTAAAATTCCACAGAACCATTTCTTTAGTATTGTTATTGTTAATAACAGTTTATTTCTTTAATAAAATATTGCCCTCTGAGGTGAAAAATCCTCACCTTTTTTCAGCTCAGTCTATATAATGACTAAACCAGGCACAATACTCATGTTTTTGTATTAAGCAGCAGGATCATTTACCTCAGTTTTACTCTAACAATTTAAATCAGTGAGGACTTCTGAGACCACTGGTTCCCAACCTGGGGTCCAGACCCCCCTGAGGGGGTGCCAGAAATCACAGGGGGTCCCCAAGACTTTGTCAGCTCTGAGGTCCTCAAAATCAGATTTGCACATGTCAACTAAAATCTCAATTTCAGGGCTCATACACCTTTTCCAAAGTCAAATTCAAGCTCTTTTCAAGTATTTTCAAAGTTTAATTTTCAAGCTTTTCCAGCACCTTACAAAAGGTCATATTAATACGCAAAATAATTATTTCACCGCTTCATCACATTAAATCAGATCTTATTGTGATATTATCAACCAAAATGATGTTTTGTAATAGAAAGTTATTGGTTCAAAATGAGATACCTGTCTGGAAGTAGACTTCCTATTAAGGATGCACATTTTGTGCAACCAATAGTTGAAAGTGCTAACAACTCATTTTTTAAGTGTAATTTTAAGTTTTCTTATCCAATGAATGGCTCCACCAGACAAAACTGTGTCACATCAGCTGCAATTAATGTTCAATCGGTTAAATTCTTATTTGGCAATTAATCGATCAATGATTAATGATTAAACATTAACTTCCTATACCACACAGAGCTGTACAGTAACATTATAATTCATGATAATAAAACGTTTTATATCAATATCAATCACATATTTACACTCTCTCTCCCTCTCCCTCTCTGCTGCAGGTCAGCCTGTAGTAACCTGGTTACTGTAAATCTGTATAAACATGCAGCGCTTCAGGGATCAGATTTTTCCTCACCACCCACCTGATTTTACAAGCATGGCTCACTCTTTTTAACTGTTTCAGTGATAGAAGACGCTGTGTCGGTCCACAGATCCTGACTTTTGGTTTTGCTGTGCAAGTGTGTGTGCGTTTGTGTGCATGTGTGTGTTGGAGCAGACTGACAGCACAGTGAGAGGAGGACAGGCAAACAGACAGACAGACTGAATTTAACACATTGTCAAAAGGTGGAAACAGACTTATTATTTCTAGAGGCTAATTTTAACTGTATTAATGATAGAAGATGATGCCCCCCAACTGTGTGTGTGTGTGTGTGTGTGTGTGTGTGTGTGTGTGCGCAAGGACAGATATAGCAGAGTTTTTCTTTACACTGTGCAAGTGTGTGAATTTAACAAATCATTAGATGTTCAGCAATGGAAACTAATGAGGAGACTTTGTGTTGGTTTCAGTTTCAGTCAGATGGATTATTTTAAATGCAACACTACATCACTCAGTGTCATAATCTCTGTCATCCATGGCTCCACTATTACTTTGCTTGTCTTTTGTCAGGCACAAGTATAACCTACTCATAAAAACACAATTAGGATTAAAGCTGCAATGATTCATCGATTATTAATTTCATTGCCAACTATTCTGATAATCGATTTTCTGGTTTCTTTACTCCTCTCTCACAGTAAACTGAATATCTTTGGGTTGAGGACATCACCTTAAGCTTTGGGGAACAATGATCAACATTTTCTGACATTTTATGAACTAAACAACTAATCGATTAGTGGAGAAAATGATCAACAGATTGACTGATAATGAAAATAATCATTACAGGACAGACTTGAAGACAAGATTGTGACAGGATTAATTAATCAAGAAAATACTGACAGATTAATCAACAACAAAATGAATCATTAGGTGCAGCCCTAAATAGAATGTGTTGAGATCTGACTGCCCAGACCGCATTCAGAGGTGGTCTGGACCACATGTGACCACATTCTTTCAAACAGCATGTACATGTACTGTCCTGGTCCACATTAAGACCGCCTACTCAGCTGACGTCCAGCAAGGCCATCGTTTGGTTCACTGTAATGCAAATGATGTGTTTGGTTTCTCTTACCTGCCAAGATAAGCAAATGTTTGTGAACACTCTCTTTCACCGTTGAAGTAGTAACTGCCACTGCCTCTCCCGGCTGCAGCAACTTCTTAATCATTTGTGCCTTCTTGTAAATTCATCATGAAATGCAACTCAAACTGAGTTGCAATTCTTTCCTTGTAAAAAACATTGGGCCTCATTCAAGAACATTTTTGTATTCTTATCTTAAATTTTTCTTACTTTTTTCATACAAAGGACTCATCCAAACATGCCAGCTCAGATTCAGCAAATGCTTCAGGTTACTGTGTAAATCATCTGTCTGCGTATTTGAATTCACATGCCTGGGATTTGTAAATTAACATAATTAATGCCCCAAAAATACCATATAATGCTAGAATTCCTGCCCCATATGTTAGGGAGTGTTCATGAAAATGGCATCGAAGAGTGAAAAGAAGAGATCAGAGTTTGAAGTCTAGCTTTCAAAGATCCATAAAGGAAAGTTGGTCATTTTCATAGCATCAGAAGTGGAACTGCTAAAGTCAGGAAATGGGAAAAACAAGCGCTGTTAATGCTGTGTTACCTGAAGGTCAAACTGTCATTGAAATAAAGAAGAAATGATTCCATGTGAAAATGGCTTTAAAAAAATGCCTCGCCACAGCAAGGCCAATGATGATTGAAACAAGGGGACAAAAGCCGAGTCTCATTCACAGAGATGGATGAAAAACACCTGCCATAATAGTTATAGATGATGTTGCAACGGAAGATGTTCACCTGGACAACGACTTCCTAAACCTGCATGTGGATATACTGCCCGACAGCAGGTGATCACCAACTGAAATCAATGAGGACATCATTGGGCTATATGGATTCATTTAAAATTAATATTATAATTCAATTATGCAGAGTCAATGAAGTGTAATTACGAATTTTAAAGTTCATTCAAAGTGATGAAACATGCAATCATTTGTGAAAAACTTAACAGTAGCAGACTGACTGCTCATGACTCTACAACAGGTCTGGACCACTTGCAAATCGTGTTCGTATCAGAAAGCAGCAAGTTCTACAAAATCACACATACGACCACGACCACTTAAAGGGATAGTTCACCAAAACATGAAAATTCAGTCATTATCTACTCCCCCTCATGCTGATTTAGGGTTGGGTTTGTTTTTTTTTAGTCCACAAAACACTGCTGGAGTTTCACAGTAAACTTCACAGTGTTACAGAATCTCCCAAACAATGGAAGTGAATGATGACCAGTTTTCAAATGTAAAACATGAACAGAATAAAAACATCAAATGCCCCCATACTGCTCGTCTGGTATAATCCAAGTCTCCTAAAGTTCCGACATGCCGTTTGCAAACCATGACACCACACACACTCAGTTCAGACAGTGTGCATGTGTACTTGACCGTAGCTCCAAGCTAAAGAACTAAAAACATGGTGTAAATAACATTTTTTAGTCAACTTGGCATGCTGGGGCTTTAGGATACTTGGATTACACCAGACGAGCAGTATGGAGGCATTTGATGTTTTTATTCTGTTGATGTTTTACATTTGAAAACTGGTCACCATTCACTTACATTGTTTGTGAGATTCTGCAACACTGTTTTCCTGTGAAACTCCGACAGAGTTTTGTGGACTAAAAAACTAAACCTGACCTTCAATCAGCATGAGGGGGGTTGGATAATGACTGAATTATAGGACTGAAACACCCCTTTAATATTCAGTCATCCCATGAGGCCCAATGTGTTAGTTTGCCGCAGCATCACTGTACTGGTGGCTACTCCATGTCTGAAGTGCATCTGCCTGCCAACAGTTAGCAGCTGTTTGAACACGTTTATACTGATTTCAACATTTATACTCAATGTATGAACAAGGATATTGTACTGATGGTAAACATCCCAAATTTTACAAATACAATAAACAGTTAGTTTTGTGGAGTTAGGAGAAACTGTGTAACGTCTACAACAAATCTTTCTCGAATAGTGTGAACATTCAGAACAGGTGTACTTGCCCCTCGACACATCATGAACGTATTTAGTTTGTTTCAGGCATTCACAGCAGTTAACACATTGTTGGCTTTGGTATTTCATTGAACTTGTTGACAATAAGAAAAATAAAGAGTAACACTAGTTTAATACTTTAAGTCTGCCTCCATAACACAAGACGATCAGAGGACAGGAATGTTGAGTTTGAGGAATGCGAGTTTTGAACAGATCGGCTATAGAAATTTCTGCCTTTTCTCCAGTATCATGAAACGAGATGGAACTAGTCCTATGACACTCTACATACATTAGAAAAACTCAACAGCAGTGTCTTTCCAGAAATCCTGACCTGGTGGCTCAAAATAATCCACAGACCTTGTTATGAGCAGTTTCATGTAGGAACTACTTTCTTTCTGCAGTAGAATGTACTGAATCTACTTTCTAGTAGAAAGAAAGTAGTTCCTACGAGAAATTGCTCACTACAAAGTCTGTTGTGTGTGCCAAGTGCCATTTAGCTCCATTATATTTGAGAGAAGGCAGACATTTCTATGCTTGATATGCCCAGAACTCTGCAACAAACACCAAAAAAATCTAGATGTATCAATAACACTACAGGCCAGGGGTGACCTGATTTTAGGGTGGACTGTACCTTTAAAATCTCTGAGCCATGTTGATCATTTGATTAGATATGATCACACTTTATTGTTTCACATTAAAGGGAAAATCACGCTTGCTTTTTGTCAAAATTTCACAACCATGTTATATCTTTCATATTGTGGTTGACATTTTGATAGGCCTATAATTTGTGTTGAATATGAGTGAAAACTGAAGTGCGGATTAACAACTAGTAATGTTCGACAGTCAACAAAGCTCTGACTTTTCACACGTTTTGGACACCACAGGAAGGAGTTTGATGTCACTTCCTGTTTCCACTACATGGTGCTACAGAACACCCATAAATTGCTCATCATCTTCCAGTAAATCAAGTGTAGACCACACTGAAAATTTCATGTAAATCAAAAGACATGGCATGTAAATATGTTCAGACAGGGAATCTGGTGCAGACTGGGCCATTCACACCAAAGTTGTATGTACCGATTTTCATGCATGTTGGTGAAACATGTCGCTGGGGCTGCTGTTTAGAGATGAAATAAGATGAAAGCCATGTAATATGTTTAGCCCTGGACTGTTATCGGACATGTGAAGTTTCAGGAAGATTCGCTGTGCCACCAGGGCAACGTCATTTGTTGGAACATCAGAATATTCACACTACATGGTGCTATGACTATGACTGAATATTGTCTGTATTCAGACAGGGTCTCTCATCAAACATATGAAGTTTGGTGCAGATTGGATAGCAATTTCATTTTTCATGGCGATACATCAACACTCATCAACACTATGGCCACGTCCTTCAAGGATAGCTAAATCTTTTGATAACTTTTGATTGCAATCTAGTCTTAATGACACACACTGATTTTGAAGTCATTATGATGAATTTTGTAGGAGTTTGTTAAAAAAGAAAGCCTGGAAAATGCCAAAATTGACCATGTGATTTAAAATGGCCAACTTCCTGTTGGGTTTAGGCTATGGGTCCAAGAAACTTTTTTGTGCATCTGGCCATGATACGTGTGTACCCATTTTTGTGCATGTCAGTGAAACATGCCTTTGGGGCTGCTGTTTACAGGGCATTTTCACCATGACTAACACGTGTGCCAAGCACTACTACTAAGTGCTCATGCACCATCCAGCACGTTTAGCCCCTCAAAAATGTGAGTGAAGAGGACGAAGAAGAAAAAAAAAAAGAAGAATCTGAGCAAATCCAATTGGGTCCTCCCATCATTCTGTGCTGAGCCCATAAATATAGTAATCAGATACAGAAATCATCTAAAATGTTTATCCATACTCCAAAACCTTGATCTTGTGTTTCAGTCTCGTGGTCAGGTTTGTGTCCCCAGTGGTACAGGTTTGTGCTGCTTGTCCTTGTGGACTAAATCCTGGACAGACAGATTAGCGAACACAACAGTTTGATGATGTAAGAGACACCGGCTGAGTTTATGCACATATATGCCTGTGTGTGCTTGTGTATGCCGGCAGTGACAG